>CAMOHE010046845.1:0-104376 GCA_946598075.1 Artocarpus hirsutus
TATTATTAATTTATTGCATGTAGTATGTCTAACTCGTTTTATTGAAAAGGTTTTTATTAAAATTTTTAAAATTATGTTGCGTACTTGTTTTCCAACATCTCATGATTTCATGTATATTTGAACTTATGAATAACTAAAAACACATAAAATAACAGAAAACGATAAAACATTTCATTAGTTTACCATTGTCACAAAATTACACTATATTTTAAAATGCGTATTTAATAAATTCACGGTAAACCTTGATTAATGTTAAAATTTATACTGATGAATTTCACAAGCATTGGATTTCTTTTTTCCTCTTCTCCAAAAATCACTAAGTTTACCTTCAACAATAAAAAATTGAACAAAAGATCTTACAACCTGAAATCTTGTCTATTATCAAAAGTTCTAACTGGTTTTTTCACTAAAAAGGCAAAAAAAAAAAAAAAAACTATCAAGATAAATAAAAAAAAAGGTTTAAAGCATGTGCACACACACTATCTGATAACAAAATAAATCATGGGGTTGCCTAAAGTTTTCATAAATTTAAATGGAAAATGGATATGAAGGCCATTAAGAAAAGCAGACGAAGATTTGGACTCGTACGCTTGAGGAAAGGAGCTTTAGACAACACTATGCTCTTATAGATGAGGGGTCACAGTGATTGACTGGACTTATGTGATGGAGGGACAGGAGGGATGGTCTCGACCAGCATGGTGGACAACAAGGTGGCAAGGCAGTCTTTGCTTAGCTTTGATGGTCTAGATGTGTAAAAACTTTATTGGAAGAGGACATGGTGAGATAAAGAAAAAGAGTCGAGAGATCGAAAAAGGAAAGAGAACACTATCCAAAAAAAAAAAAAGGAAAGAGAACAAATTGGGGTTCCGAGAGAACCAATTGATCAGATTTGTTTTCAATCATAACAATAATTGAAATATCACTTAGATTTGCTTTGCAAGTACCATTATGTTGATAAAATAGTAATTTCGTTTTTTATATGGTAATTATTGTCAAGACTCCCATTAGCAATTGTGAGACTAACTAAGGTATTTTTTTGACAATATAATGTGGCAGGTTCACAATTGATGAATCTTGTGAGTTTAAAAAAATGAAAGTTCCAAATCTAATCATGGTTTTAAAATTGTTATTTGTATTTTTTAATAGGATGTTTGAGAAGTGTGGTGGAATCAATAGTTGGAATCAGTTTTAGTTAAAGACAATATAACATACGAGAGTTTTAAATTTAACAACTTTTTACTTTTTACGGTAACATATGTGAGTTTTTTTACCCTTTGTTGATTAGAATTAACTAGTTTTAACTAATAGTCAAACATCATGTAAATAATTATAAATAATGTATAGAAAAATGCTTTTAATAACGGGTTATAACAATTTGATGAATAGGGTTACTCATGTTTATTTCAACGCTAACGTGGCAGTATGTAATTGGATGAATGACAAACTTTGACGTGGCAAACAAAACATATTTAAATCTAATACTATTCCCGTATTATCCTTCCGATTCCCCAGCCTCATTCCATCCTTACTTTCCTTCCCCGCATTTCTGCATTAGTTCTCCTTCTTTTTCTACAAAGAAAACAACGCAAATGCGAATCCCAATTCACAGAAGGCTGCTCTTCTCTCTCCTGATCCTCTCTCTCTTCCTCGTCTCTCTCTACGCCCGACCCTTCGTCCTTGTTATCTCGCAGGACGACATCAAGGACGCCGTCAACTCGCCGGACGCCGATAACCCCTCCGATCCCGATTCGGCCGAGTGGGACGAGTTCGGCGACTCTGACTATCACAAGTCCGATGAGGAGCTCGACCCAGGCTCATGGCGGCCGATCTTCGAGCCGGACTCTTCCTCCGCGGAGCCATCGTCGGAGCACGATGCGCTTTACTACTCCGGCTTGTCGAAGATGGTTAGAGCGGTGAGCTCCAGCGACGAGGGGCTCATGGATGAGGGTGCGTCGGAGATTGAGGCCGCCGCCTCCTCCTCCGGCCATCCCCACGCTAGGTCCGTGCTAGGGTTTCTACACGGCACGGGGCAGATTAGGGAGAAGAACAAGGCCAAGGCCTTCATGTACCATCACTTTGCCGTCGAGGGTGGTAATATGCAGTCTAAAATGTCTCTCGCCTATACTTACTTCAAGCAAGATGTATGATCACTTTCTCATTTCGAATTTCTAGCTCTTTTTTCTTCCTTCCAATGCGGGAATTTCTATCTCTTTTTGCACCATTTTATTTTCTCTCGGATTCCAAATTTATGATCTTTTGGATCGTGTAGGAAAGGAAATTAGTGTAGTGTAATTAATCCTTGAACTACTTTTCTGGAACTTTTTTCTTTTGTCTACGAAACATTGGTTTGTTTTTTCCGAATGAAGGTTCTTCTGTAGGAAATGAATAAATTAATGGAGGATTGATTGATTGATTGATTGATTGTTTTATGTATTTATTGTTCTTCAAATGTGAAACTTGAGGCCTTTTTTTTTTTTTTCCTGAATCTATTCTGTTTGGTTGCTAGGAAAGTAAACTTATTCATATATATATATTGTGTTGTTACAGATGTATGAGAAAGCAGTGAGACTTTACTCTGAATTAGCTGAAGTTGCGGTTAATAGCTTCTTGATTTCAAAGGATTCTCCGGTGCTTGAACCGGTGAGGATTCACAATGGAGCTGAGGAGAATAAGGAGGCTCTGAGGAAATCTCGAGGGGAGGAGGATGAGGATTTTCAAATTCTGGAGTACCAGGCACAGAAAGGGAATGCCGCTGCCATGTACAAAATTGGTCTCTTCTACTACTTTGGACTGAGAGGGTTGCGGCGCGACCATACCAAGGCATTGTCATGGTTTCTGAAGGCTGTGGAGAAGGGTGAGCCAAGGTCGATGGAGCTATTGGGAGAGATATATGCAAGGGGGGCTGGGGTGGAGAGGAACTATACAAAAGCACTGGAATGGCTCACTCTTGCATCGAAGCAGCAGCTTTATTCTGCTTACAATGGAATGGGGTATTTGTATGTCAAGGGCTATGGAGTAGAAAAGAGAAACTACACCAAAGTACGAGCAGGGCTTGGTTCTTTGTTTGATCTGTATGATTTAGTATAATTTTGGTTAATCGTACTCAGTGAGCAGTTCTAGGAGGATTCAACAGGAGCTTTTTTTAGCAAAAAAATAGTCTAATTTGAGCCATATATCTACATATTATATTCAATAAAGACATTGAAGCTGAAAAACCTAGTATACATCATTGTTTTGTGTACCTGCCTTATTGTCAAGAAAGCCTAGATCATGCTCAAGTTAGAATGCAAGTTCTAAAGATAAGTATGAGTGGATTGTCCAGTGTTTTCTTTTGTTTAAAAATGATTAGGCATATTGCAACGTTGCTTTGTTTGTGGAACAACAAGTGTAGTATGTTTTTTCTCTTCCTTGTTGTAGGGCTGTAAGAATAATTTGCCTGATTGTTCTTTATATTGAGCCTTCAACACGATGTGCGGTCTAGTTGTTGACATTGTTTTGTCTTTAATTGTATCTTTCACTTGTTTAAACTTCTGTATGGTCATGTTCTTTTTTTATCAGCAACGAATATGGATACAAATATACGAATTGATTTGAAACCCGCATTCATTACAGGCAAAAGAATATTTTGAGAAGGCTGCTGAAAATGAGGAGGCTGGTGGGCATTATAACTTGGGAGTACTGTATCTCAAAGGGATTGGGGTAAAGAGGGACGTCAAACTAGCATGTCAGTACTTTATGGTTGCTGCTAATGCTGGTCAGCCAAAGGCATTCTACCAGCTAGCAAAGATGTTTCATACTGGAGTTGGGCTGAAGAAGGATCTCCCTATGGTAAACTCAGTATTGCGAATATATTATATATACATATGTATATGTGTGTGTGTATATAGTTTGGCGTCTTGTGTACATTTTTTGACAATAAACAAAACTTTATTAAAACTGACAATGACACGGTTGGAAAGAGGACGAGAAGTCCTCAAAAAAAAAACAAAAAAGAAAGAAAAGAAGAGAAGGTGACAAATTAACACCTTATTTAGATCTTTTTAACTCAATACAATCAAAGAAAGAGGAAAGTCTGTAAAACTTTCAGTCGAAGCCCACTACTAAGGTAAGTATTTGGCTTTTTTAAAAGAGATAATTGATTTACCCATTTATATTTAAAATTTTCAATTAGTTTACTTTCACCATGAATACTTCTGCTTTTTTTTTTTCCATCCTTTAAGAATATTCTATTTCAGATGTGTTGCCTTCTGGTTTAACTTGTATATTTCTTAGTTTGATTATTCTTTGGCATGTACGTTGTCTGCCCTAGAATCTAGATTTATCAGGTCATTATCTTTTATAGGAGAGTAGATGACTCATCCTTATACGTGTAGATGAGTAAACAAGTGTTATGTTTCTTTACTTGTCATGGAATAACGATATGATGTTTGGGGAGAATTACATTGATCGATGCATCAAAATTTTTTGCTATGTGGACGTGTAGATCCAGGTAGTATAAAAATCCAAGGGAGAAGGAATGATTGGCTATACCAAATGATGGTGGTTCTTCTTTAAGAAAGTCTTATTAGGGAGATTTAAAAAAAAATAAAAATAATAAAAAAAATAAAATACTTTTTTGAAGAGAAAGTTGCTCTAGTTGTCAGATGTCTTCTAATCTAAAGACCCATCCAAAATGTTCACGCAATTATTTCAAAAAATTTTGATAAATTGAATTCTTAGCCTAGAAACCCAATAGCGGCTTCTTTGAAGCCTTTGCTTATTAGCAAAAGTAATGTCAAAACAACTGCTTGGATTAAGTTTTGTCAATGAACATTGTAAAGACATAAAAAATTTATTTAACCTAACACAGGATTACTTAAGATTAGAAGATTTTAACTCATTTAATTCAAGGAAGCTCTATGCGAGTTTTCTCTATTTTTTTGGTTCTAACTTCTAACAGAACTACTTTCCAAAGTAGCCGTATTAGGGGTCTTTTGGGGAGTGTGGCTGGAAAGAAGTTGTAGAGTTTTCGTGGATTGCGAGGAAGATAGTAAGTAGTTTGGGTTATAATCAAAATTTGGGTAGCTGTTTGGGTACACAGTGAGTTCAGTAGTGTGTCATTTTCTGATCTAAGTAGGACGTGGGCCCCCTTTATTGTAGTCCTTCTATTGTTTTCTTGGTCTGACGATTACTCTTCCTCTTAATTCTGTATATAATTTGTCATTAATACAATTTTCTTTTTCCAAAAAATAATAATAATAATTCAACCAACTGCAGTTATTCATACTAAAGATTCAGAAAAAAAAAGAAAAAAAAGGGAAAAAAAACATAACAAAAGCAATACAAAGAGATCTTCAGAAGACTGAATTTCTGCCCATTCTAAGACTTGAATAAAAAATTTGCCATATTGATACCATAAAAAGATTGTTACGAGTGAAAGTAAGATATACCAAACTTGACACACTTTACAGATACGAGTCCCAATTCACAAACAAATTCAATTGGTTTCAGGCTATTGTGTTATACAAACTAGTTGCAGAGCGAGGACCATGGAGTTCCTTGTCTAGATGGGCACTGGAGTCATACTTAAAAGGAGATATTGGCAAGGCATTGTTTTTGTATTCAAGGATGGCTGAACTAGGCTATGAAGTTGCACAGAGTAATGCTGCATGGATTCTCGACAAGTATGGGGAACACAGTGTGTGCATGGGAGAGTCTGGATTATGCACGGACTCAGAAAGGCATCAGCGTGCACATTTCTTGTGGTGGCAAGCATCTGAGCAGGGCAATGAGCATGCTGCATTGCTGATTGGTGATGCATATTATTATGGTCGGGTATGTCTTAGATGAATTATTTTCAGTCTCTGCTATTTAATTCCAGGTTTATCGAAAGAGTTGCGGTGCTTGTATCTTTATCATTTTCCTTTTTTTTTTAATTTGTTTCTTAGGGGACTGAGAGAGATTACGACCGCGCAGCAGATGCTTACATGCATGCCAAGGCGCAATCTAATGCACAAGCGATGTTTAATCTTGGTTACATGTATGAGCATGGTCAAGGGCTACCTTTTGATCTTCATCTGGCCAAGCGGTACTATGACCAAGCCCTAGAGGCTGATCCCAATGCGAAGTTGCCTGTCACACTGGCTCTTACGAGCTTGTGGTTTCGTAAAAACTATGCTGACAGTTTCCTGGTGAGTTTTCTGGTCTATCTTGTCTGTTTGATTTTTTCGATTATACTCGCAAAAAATCCTGCTTAGGATGTATAGAAATTAAAATACTAATAAATGAACTAGGCTGGTTTTATCCCGTTACTAGTGGCCACATGCCCATTTAGATGATTCTTCTTAATGCAAGAAAGTGTTATGAATAGTTATTTATAAAGACTACTGAAGGCCTGCACTATGTAAAAATATTTAGCTGTTTCTTAAATCTCAGATGCAAGTTCTTTGCATAACAAAGACCCTGATGACAACTTACATATATCTCTCTTACATAACATCCTATTCTTTTCTTGACAAAAAGGTTGCAATTTTTCTTCTCTTTTCTTTTCTTATTTCTCCATTTGTTCTGAAATAACAAAACAAAGTGGAGCCTTTTTCAAAACAGACTAAAGTATAACTAAATTGGCTCCTCAGTGAGGAAAGTTGAACCTTTAGAGAGGTGGAGATTGTTTTCTTTCTGTTTTTTTTTTTTTTTTTTCTTTTTCCTAAACTTCTCAGAGAACCCTATGTTTTACACACAACTTTTTCTCTGTGGTAATGGAGGATTGGAAAGAAATTTTCAGAATCTTGAGTTTTCTGGATGCAATGTTGAGGTGGATATGCTGAATTGTTAAACCTGATTCCCTCGTCTTCCTGTGTTTTAGGTTTAGAATAATAAAATTTGTATGTTACCAAGTGAATGGTCCACTAAAAAATAAATTTGCAGTTCTGATTTTGATGCAAATTCACCAAGTTGTCAAAATGGCATTGAATCGATGCATTTTCTTTTGGATAGCAGCGTTATTTCGCTCCTTTTGTAGTGAAAATACCATTCTTCTTTCTTTGACCGTTTTCTCGTCTATTCCTTGATGAAGTTTCTGTCTCTGTGTGTGTGTGTATAGGTTCATTTTATCGATTCGTTGCCCGAAGCCTATCCAAAAGTGGAAGAATGGGTTGAGAATGTGCTCTTGGAGGAAGGGAATGCTACAATACTGACTCTTTTTGTTTGTCTTATTACTGTTCTATATCTTCGTGAGCGGCAACGGAGGCATGCTGTTGCTGCTGCTGCTGCTGCTGGAGAAATGCCAGCACCGCTCCTCCCTGATGATATTGCACCTAATTGATGGATTTTGTCGTCTTAAAAGCTAAGGCTCCGTCTCCATTAATGCCCTCAATTAAAACACACAGACACTTCTGGAATCCATGACGTACAGCTGTATACTTCTTTCTAGATTTTGTTTGAAAGGAAAGATGAAATGCAAATGAATTTGTGTTGCTTATGAAAAAGTTTTGTTATATTCATAGATTGTCACGTGCCACTTTCTGATTTAGGAGCTGGAACTCACTGCTTTATTTTCCATGCGTTGGAAGTGTTCCTATAAAACTAAAGAAATCTGATAGCACCGCAATGTTAGGGTGCATTTGATTGGGGTTAGTGGAAAGGAATGGAAAGGAAAGATGAGTCGTTCTAATGTTTGGTTGGCTTTTAAAGCAACGAATAGCCATTCTTAAAGAATGGCCTTTCCTTCATTTAGTGGGACAATCATTCCTCTCTCAGGTGGGGGGAATGACCATTTCGTTGTATATTTATTTTTCTTTCCATTTTTGCCCCTGTCAAATTGTCGATCATGACTAGGCCTCCCCTCAATGTTCTCCTCCACCATCGCCACCACCTTCATCTGCCCTTCTCCACCATGATTCTCCGGCACCTGCTCCACCAAATCCTCCCTTGTTGACCCAGATCCGACAAAGTGTTGCCTATTTGCCACTGCACCTCCCTGCAGATTCGTCCTTCCTCCTCTCCGGGTTGCCCGCCTCTCCACCTCCTCCCTCTTCCTTCCCTTGTCTCTTGCCGGTGAGGTTCATGGTAAGATTCGTTGCTGAGGTCGAATCCGGTAGAGGATTTTGGGGTTGATTCATCCTATGGGTTTTGAAAGGGTGGAGTCGTTTCTCTTCTTTGCTGGCAAACATGGGATTTTTCTTCTTCCCTACCCATGTTATCCCTCCAAATTCTAATGATTGGCGCAGCTGCAGTTTGCCTCTCTCAAGAACTCACTGCTTCAAATCATTGTTCGTGTTTCAACTTCAATGTTACTGGTTTTTTGCTTTTACCAGATGAAAATTAGGAGAAAACTGTTTAGGTAACAAAGATTTGTTCGAAATTTAGCTAGAATGAATCGCTTCAAAATCCTAGATCTGGTAAATAATATTTGAAAAATTGTTGGACGATACGATTTTTTTATAGTTAAATATATATATATATATATATATATGGGGGCCCTCTGTGTGGGGTTGTTTTGCTGAATTGGTCCTTTGTGCTTAAGTAACAAACAATTGTTTAAAAGAAATTGTATCAAATAGCAGATTTTTTAGTCACTTAGTAAATTATGTTATAAGTTTTAAAAATGTGTAAGAACTAACATAAATCAGTATTTCTAACATGTCAAAAACCCAAATATCACAAACAATAAAATCTGTTATTTTTTCCTCTCTCTTTTCCCCCTTCTTCCTCTCTTCTCTATTTGTTTTTCCCTCTCTTCCCTTGAATCCCTCCTCTAGTGTTCCTAACTGATCTCCTCACTGCAGCCATCACGCCTAGCTCACGACTCTAATCAGCACCGATGGCCTTGTCATTGACCTAGTGTTGGATAGATTCCATCGACAAGGATGGAGATCTGATGGTGATAGTGACAAGTTGATGGCGTCTGCGATGGTGACAGCTATAGGATCTAATCTTGACGCTAGACACAAAAAAGAGGGAGAGAGAACGAGCAAGAAGCTTGGGCTCATCCATCAACCAGGATGAGGACAACGACATGATGGCGAAAACGAGGGAGATCTGATGATGGCGGTGAGAGAATCAGATGTTCACGGTGTCAACGACAATGACGAGATTCAAAGCTAACCTAGTGCTGGATAGATTCCATCAACAAGAAGGTAGAGGCTGAGAAAAAACATGGCTTTTTTTCCTTTTCTAATACATTTTGTTTGTTTTTGGTGGTTTCGATCTAAGTTTCTTGATACAATTTTGTTCAAATTGGATTTCATTGAGATTGAATTTTGATTTTTTGGTTAGTTTTTTTTTTTTTTTTAGATATGATAATATGGTATTTCGCGGTTGTCGGTGACATTCTTAGTGTCGGTGAAGTCCAGTAAAGTTGTCAATAATTTTTGGTATTTAAATATAAATACTATATTTTTTAGCCACCAACGAGATGCCAATGTCAATAAAGTCTAGCGGAGTCACCAAAAAATTTTTATATTTATATAGTAATATACATGTAGAATATTTACATATAAATGTAACACTATGTCATGTAAAATGTTATATATCTATGAACGTTAAACGCATATGAACATTTTATGAATAATAGTACATACATACCTTTACGTATATGTATATAAATGTATAAATTAACGTATACTATTATGCGTTTATATATTTGTATATACAAGTATAAAAACTTAACGTTATACCTATATACATATAACATCTACATATATGTAACAGTAGATACGTATAGTGTTTTTAAAAGGAAAATTGCAGTAAATGCTACTTTTTTAAAACTTGTTAAAGTAAATAGTAGGTTTTGAAAATATTTCCAATAAATAGCAGTAAACAAGTTTATTCGTAAACAATTTTTTTACTAATCTATTTGATGTAAGAGTATGTTTTACTTAATTTTTTACTTTTATTTACTATAAATATTTTTAAAACCTACTATTTACTTCAAAGAGTTTTAAAAATCCACTGCTTCCCTCTTCTCTATTTTTTAAATTATTGTAACATCTATTATTTTTAATAAGTATAATTATGGCAAAATTAATTATTTGTGTGCTAATTTAAATTTTGTAAATGTTTGTTGCATAAAAAATTTCCATATTATTTATTCTACCTATCCCTAATTTTTTTAAAATTTTCCTACACCTAATTGACAAAATTACGAAGATGCCTTGAACTTCCATTTATTTACAAAAATGCTATTTGGCATTTTTTGATCAAAAATCTTCGGTGGAAGATTTGTCCACCTACTCCTTTGATTTTCTCTACTAGCTCGGAGACAAGTAGCATCCGATGCTGCCTTATCTTTTTTAAATTTTTCTCTCCTTTATCTTACTCTCTCGTCTGTCTCTCATTCTTTCTCTTCATCTTCTTCTTCCTCTGCTTCCTTTTCTTCACTCATGCAACATCTATAGAGAAAAACCAAATATCAAACCAAGCCAAAAACTCAATCGTTTTCTCACGATAAATGGTCAAACCAAGCTCCATCAACTCATAGATCAAGGATACGGGAGAACTTTTCAAGATCAAACAATGTTTTTGAGCTAAGTTTTGAGGTAGATTTTCAAAACTCAAACTTTGATTTAAATTATGATTTAAGTATGAAAATTATTATAGATTAGTTAATGATGATTATAGATTGTTTATGCATCATTTTTATGCTTAAATGAAGTTAGAAAACCTAGAATTTGAGAAAAGTTGTTTAAAATCATATTTTGGTGGTTTTGTGAAGTTTTCTAGGAAGAAAATGACACGTCGTTTTTCTTCTTTGGAGAAAACAACAATGTTAAAATTCGTTGTCATTTTTGAAAAATTGTTGTTCTATTATCTCACCATTGGAATACTTATTATTCATAACTAATAACAAATAATATACCATTCAATTACACATATGGATCTAAATGATTGAGCACTCTAGTTTTCAATTACAAGATACTGCCTATAAGGGAATATCATTAACTCTACAAAAGAGCTATAGATTCCATACCTATGAATAACAAGTCTACGTCAATCAAGAGTCATGTCTCCAACATACTGATATATGTAACTTCATCTAATTTAGGATGTCAAGCTTTAATACATCAAATGACACAAGTCAAGAATACAAGTCCATTAATTCATTTAAGATATGACACATATGACTGTCTAAAGCAAATTGATTTAAACAAACAGAATTATTAATCAAATCAATTCAACTTTTTGTCTCGATCTAATATATCGTCACCTATGACAATATACTGATGTTTCTACTTGTGGAGTCGAACTCCGATGACCAAGACCAGTCATTTTTGTTAGGGATGTAAATAACATAACAATCTTAATATGAACAAAGAGCCAACTTTATTCCCTCAATTGTAGACACTTAGACTTTCACCTTTAAGATTCAAGGCTTCCACATAATCTGTCCATATTTTGAATTTTACTATAATTAAAATTGTATTAAAACTTATATGCATATTTTGAGCATCTTAAATTACAATGCACACTAATAAAATAAATTGACATAATTATGAAGTTAGTATTTAAGTTAAATCATAATCTTTCTTAAGGTTAAGGTTGAGATAAGAGCTTGCATGGTGAGCTAGTCTTGTGAGCTATTAATAGACTATTTGTCAAAGAAGTAGGGATTCTATTACTCAACTTTTGTGAGCTTTTATTTAATTAAAATTGGTTATTGTTTTGCAAGATAAATAATATATTATTTGTTAATATTATTACATGAATATCACTTAGAACATAATACAAGGGGTGGCAAATCGGGTCAGCGAGTAGGGTTAGTGTCGAGTTAGGGTCAATTTTTATAAAAATTGGATCAACACTAACCCAACCTGTGACACGAACGGGTTAAAAATTCTCAACCCTAACACAACCCCTTCTTGTTCGGGCTAACATGAACATAACTTGTGCCAACCCGTTCCTTATGCCCAGTGTCAAAAACAATGACCTATGACCCGTGTTTGACCCGTGACCCGATTATAACCCGCAACCCAACTATGACACGCATTCAAATATATGACTTTGTCTGGATTTCTATTAAAGCTGGTTTCCATTTTGTGCGTAAATAAACTTCCTAACATCACAAATATATGACTTTATCTATATGTCTATTGATCTTTGACGGTCTTATATTATATCTTATATAATATTAATAATAGGGAATGTTTTTTTAAAATTAATTAACTAAACACTGGTTAGTAATGGGTTATTTTAGTGTCAGGCGGGTTGACCTAAACATGACCCGTTTTTTAACGGGTCAGTTCAGGTCGACACTAAAATGACCCATGGTAAAATTTTTTGACACTAACTCGCAAATAAAAGTGTAA
This sequence comes from Artocarpus hirsutus, assembly GCA_946598075.1. Classification (NCBI taxonomy): domain Eukaryota; kingdom Viridiplantae; phylum Streptophyta; class Magnoliopsida; order Rosales; family Moraceae; genus Artocarpus; species Artocarpus hirsutus. The sequence goes on from CAMOHE010046845.1 coordinate 12,285, forward strand.
GGTTTATGTCATGTCGTTATGTCGCAACCCGTATTGCCAACCCTAATAATACTGTAGACTTATCTTATAATGTACAATGATGTCAAGTTAATTTGACATGTTTTGATACAATTTGAGAAACATGGTTAGATAACACAGACTTTATGCATATTGTGAGGATATGAGAAGGTGGTGAAACATAAAGAAGACGGTGGCTACATCCTCGGACACGTATACCCTAAAAGGTAAATAGGGGGAGACAACATCACTCCCTTAGGTCGAAAGTCTCAAAATACACTGTATAGGAAACGTCTTGGTGAGGATCTGCAATATCGAGTCCTCTCACCCGACAACTCTTGAATCATTAGTTTTGAGTTGTCAAGTGCGCCCTTCGGGATCATGTTGAGTAGAGAGATGTGAGTCTTAATTTCTTTGTGGATGCCCAAAAGCATTATTTAATTATGAATAATATTTTATGATATAGAAACATGGTAATGTTTATCTATAGAGCATCCAATAGTTATGAGAATAATGAATCTATTATACAGTAAATAATATTATGTTAGAAAGTAAACTAACCATACAGGTCTGAATACGGTAAATAATAAAGACAAAACTTAGGTAATGGTTTTCTTACTGGGCATGTCGATACTTATTTCCTACTCTTTTTTACCTCTTAGATGGAGGTCAATATAATCTATTTGATGAAGAGTAGGCGACAGCGCTGCTTGTGACATGTTGGAGCTTCTTTTAGTTTATTATATATTTTGTTTGATCATGTAAAATTCTTAAACTATAGTGTTAGTTGTGTTAAATTATTAATTGACTGGGAACTATAGAATGATTATGATAGTTGTATTTTTAGTATTTGGTCTTGTACTAAACTGTGGATTGATGTTTTAAATATATTTTGAAGATCCATGGGCTCCGTTTTAAATGATTTGAAATGATATTGTAAAATTTATTTATATTTACTGAATGTTACTAATCCCCACTAAAGTGCATTGCAATTATATAGGGTTATTTACATAATTATCCTTCTAGTTTTAACTATTTCTTAATTTGTCATTTTGTTTTCAAAAACTACAAAAAACACCCTTTGCATTTTAAAAGCTAATTTTAAATTCATCCATATGAATTTAAGAAATTGTGCAAAACAATATAGCTACCCCTCGAATAATTATGAAAAATATTTAAGAACATAGAAAATCTTAAATAGAACATCGTATTTTAGAAAAAGATATAGTTCCATGGCTTTTTCAATGTGAAAATATTTTTAAAAAATTTCTCAAGAAAAAAAAATATTTCAAGAAAATTTAGTCTAGTTAAGAATATATTTATTTTATCTTTTTTTTCCTATCAAAAAAATCAGCAAGCACTACAAGAAGAGAATCATTTAGCAACGACATTTCATTGCAAAGGATGGAGATGATGACTACTAACAAAAATAAAAAAATATGCCATAAGGCCTGCTTAGTTGTCGTCGCTAAAAGTCTAAAAGGAACACCTCGTGCTAAAACTTATTTGTTGCCCCCAAAAAATAGACTTTTATCGATGACAATTAAGTTTAGCAGCAAAGACTAGCTTTTCACGGTTGAAAATGCCAACTGACGCCCAAGAACAAATCTTTAGCCATGACATTATCCTTGCTAAAAAGTTTGGTGGCAAGGGCCCAATTTTGGCGCCTAGATGTGCCAACTGTACTTACTGTTATTGGTAAAAAGAAATTCAATTTTCATTAAAATTTAAATGGTAAAAAGTGGGCTAGTAGAAGATATTTTTAAGACTTTTAGCAATGACATCTGTTGTTGCCAAAAGTCTTGTCATTGCTAAAAGTTTATTCTAATATGTTGGAACAATACAACTTTGCTATTTTAGCTTATAGCAACAATAATAAGACTTTTAGCGACAACATAGTGTACTTTGTAATAGCCCAGCTTGATCTTCTTCCTTATTTCTTTAAGTTTAACTCTCTCTCTTTCTCTACCCTCAGCTTTCGCCCTTTTTTTGCGTCTTCATCCCACCGTTGCTGCCCCTCTCCCTTCTCCTTCCTCCTTTCTACCTTAACTCTCTCTCTCATTTTTTGCTGCCACCCACCCTTGCCCCTCTTCTTTCTTCTCCCTCTTTTCTCCCTTTCATTTGCTTTCTTTGTCTCTTTCTCTCTCATCCCCCCCACTTGTTGTCGCTCATTGTGTAGTTACCCCAGTTTTGTGAGGATTAAAATGAATTTTTTGTACTTTTTGTTTTTTAGTAAAATGTGGTTTGATTAGTTAATTTTGATGTCATTTTATAAAAGGAATTCAAGTAAGGAACTTTGAAAGATTTCATCCTTGTGAAAAATGGAGATTGATGGTTTAAAAAGATTATTTTTAGTTCCGGGGGCAAAATCATCAAAATTTTCAAATCTAGGGTGAAATTTCAAAGTTTTGTTGAACTTGGTTTTTAGCGCAAAATAAAAAACCCGATGCCCTAAGTTATTGTTTTATAGCTAATGAGTAACAATTTTCGTTAAAATAGTAAAATCAGGTTTGAAAAATTTAAACAAACCCACCAAGGGCAAAATCATCATTTTCTGCTAAATGACCCAAATGGACCTAAAACATCCTAAATGCGAAAAAAAAGTTATTAGTAAGAATTTTTCTCCTTTCATTAGAAACGATAAGGTAGAGTGAACTGAGAGGGAATGAATCATTGGTTATCAAAGTTGTTAACTATAGAGCAACCTGATCTATTAATCGATGAGTACTTTATATTGACATATAAATAGATAGTGATAATTGGCTAATGATGAAATAATTGGCCAAACAGGATTCTAGACGACTAAATGAGAAACTGAAGTCGTTCTATACAAAAGCACATATAAGTAAGTACCAACCCCACCTAAAATATGAAATAGTAGGTTTTTAAGTATAGTATGTTTAAATGCATGTACCTATGCGTATTATACAATTAAAGAAGTGTATGTGTTTTGCACTTAGCATGTGAGTATATCGTCATGCATGGTATGATAACCATAATAATTGGATTAGTAAATGAATCACCAAAAAAAGAGAAAAAGTGTCGTATCAATTCCCAACTCAAGGGGATTTTAAAGTTATGTTATAGTCTGGTGTTACGAAGACCTATGTACGCATGTGATACGAGCACTTGGGCCCTAGTTGAAGATAAGATATGACAAGAATAAAGAATGTTCATAAGAAAGCATAAATAGATCAAGCATACTAGTGGATGATGCATGTGGGCTATGTTTGGACTTATTGAGCATAAGCTCACATAGTTATTTTATGCTGTAGGTATTTCCACTAAAAAGTCAGAGTGAATTCACTGATGAGTTGACAGCGGCAAGTCAGGGTATGGATACCACCACAAATCATGTTTCTGCATATTATGTTTTTTAAGTTAACTTAGAACTAGTTGTAAACTGACGTATGATATGGTTAAATAAGACAAAACCTCTTTTGAAAAATGTTATGTTAGGTATATTAAGTTATATATAGAGAGTTTGGTTGTGTATACATAAATATAAAAAGAAGTTATGTATGCCTGTGTGCTCTACTATTATTATTTAAAAAAAAGTTTCTAAGACTTTTCTTAAATATGTAAGCAAGGAAAATGTTAAAGCACGGCTCAAAATATAGCAGGTCGGGACATACAATGCATTTGTATGTCAAAACTTTAAAAAAATCACAACCTTATAATGATAATCCCCAACTCAAAATTCAACAAGCTACTTAGAGGAGACTTGCCAAATTCAATTAGGAACACAAATCCTCTCCGTTTAATATATGCCATCCAAGAGCCATCTAATCTAGCATATACTAATAATCATTTTCTTTGGCCATTAATTTTATTAACAGAGCTCCTAGGGGAGGTTAATAATAAAATTAATCTTGAGTGTATAACTATCGTTCCAACTATTTTATCTATGATTTATAATCACCATCTAGTGGTGTACCATGATAAATTATGTTAAAATAAATCTCCTTCAGAGATCTAACCTAGTACATTACGAAATCCCTTCCTAGGAGTCAGAACTATTATGTGCTACCTATGGACCAAGGATGGAAGTCTTAGGTCCTCTTTTCGAAAACCTTCTTCCACTCAATATTTTAAAAGCCAAGGTTTTATGTTAACATGCATGAGTAGTTTTTAATAAACAACACTCCCTATTCTATATGGCATATTATCAACATATATAGTAAAACAAATTATAATGCAGACAAGTAAAGCAACATGCAAAGCTAAAAGCAATATAATAACTAGTCGTAATATCGTGGTTTTATTTTTAAGAAAAGAAAATAAAGATTACAAAAGATCAATCAAAACATACTATCAATTCTTCATCTTGTATCTTCTCATTGTATCCTTCTTCATGTGATGTCCGTCTTCAATTTTTCAATCTCATATAGATCAAAAATGTATTTTTCTAGTTATCATAAAATTTCATGTTTCTTAGAATTCTCTCAAACAATAAAAATAAAAATTACACCAAAAAACGCACTATTTTAGAAAATGGTTCTGCCCACTACGGGTCTACTGATCTATGACTATCGCCTCGTCGGTACTAGGTAACTGGCTTGCCGACTGACGCTAAACCAACATTTTTTCAAACTTTTGCAAATAAATATTTTCAAGCAGTTTTTAATTTATTTTTCAACAATTTAAAAACATAAAAATTTATAAACACAAGAAAAACATAAACAACTCTAATAATCTCCATCTTCTAGATCCATTTTCATTTCGAATAATTATTTTAATACAAATTTTACAAATCAAAATTAAAATAATAAATCCTAAACGGTGATGATAGAATTTCATCTAATTGCATAAAAAACCTAGATACATATTCTAACTCTAGGGAACCATAACTGGCAAAATTAATTAATTAATATAATAATTAAAACAAAATTTTAATTAACCATAATTAATTAATAAATTTCCACCACACAATCTCATGACAACATTTAATTATATAAAAACCCTAAAGTGCTAACTCTCTAAAAAAATAAATTCAAGCATAGGAGATATTAAGATCACATAATATATGTATATAACATGATCACAAACCCGTAAAATCAATGTAAAATTGTAGCTCTCATACCAATTGTTGGAAAACAATATGTAACAGAATTTTAAAAATTTTTAAATCAAAATCTTTTCCAAATAACAAGTCTGACATGCTAAGTACATAAATTAATAATATATCTTACGTACCTCATTTTGTATACAGAAGACAGCAAAAAATCCAACTAGAGAAGAACGTTCTAAAAGAGCCTCAATCAATTAGTCTTCCTTGCTATTCTCTTTCTACAATTAGAATGTAAGTGGTTGAATGTCGAACAGCTTCTCCTCTGGTGACTCTTCTTCTAACCACTAAAAAAATCCTAGAGCTAATATTCGAGATATTGAACAATAGCTCTTTAGGAGTTTCAGAGTTTCTTTCACTAAAGTACTCACTCTCTACTTCTTAAATGATCTAAGGAACAATGAAAAATAGTTCCCTTTATATAGTGGTCGAATTTAAGGTTAGTCATTATCAGATTAGGCTTCAAAATTCAAGTCTAGATCAACTTTTGATGAAAAACATGTCAAAAATGTGTAACTATATTATTACATGTTCGACATGCCAATCTAAGAGATCAGCTTGCTGAACTATCTACATCGACTTCTCAAACTTGGCTACTAGCCTGTTGAGTGAGCGATAATCTAGAAATTTTAGAATATCTTATTTTATATGGGAATTTTTGATAGAGCTTCATTTTTAATTCAAATAACCCAATAGAGAAGTTATCTGATTAAAACAGTCATATATAGATAATCCTATATTAAATAAAATATTATCCAAATAATTCAACATGTGTATCTTGAATTAATTTACAAAATTAATTCAATCAATAAACTAACATGAATTATAAAATCCACCCTATCGAACTTCAGCCAATCCAATAACTAACATAAGTCACCAACATGTAAGAAAAACATGTCGTATTTTTACAGGAATTATTATGGGTAAGCAAAGCAGACCTAATGGATATATATAGATCAAACTCCTATAATTATAAAATAAAATATCCTAGATACATATATTTTATAATTATCAACTCTTATGCTACTCACTAAAAGCTTAGAGCTACACTCTCAAACTATATAAAATTACGAAGCTTTAATAAGCTAATCGTCCATGACATATCATAATGTGTAACATCCCCTAGTATATTCATAATGGCTTAAGGATAAATTATGTTTTACCTTTTCGATTATTTTTAATTTATGTTTCATTATCTCATTATTAGAATACTTACTATTCACAAATAGTATACTATTCGATTACACTTATGTATCAGAATGGTTAAGCACTCTAGTCTTTCAATTATAGGATAATGCCTACAAGAGAATATCATTAACTCTACAAAAAATCTATGGGTTCTATATCTATGAATAACGAGTCTACGTCAATCAAGAGTCATGCCTCTAATGTATCAGTATGCGTACTATCATCAAATCAGGATATCACCTTTTGGTATATCAAAAGACATAAGTCAAGAATACGGGCCCATTAATTCATTTCAAGATTAAGACATAACAAACATGATTGTTAAAAGTGAATTGATTTAAACAAATGGAATTATTAATCAAATTAATTCAAGTGTTGTCCTGATCTAATATATTGTCACGTATGATAATATACCGATGTTTTTACTCACGGAGTCCCACTCTAATGACCAAGGCAAGTCATCTACTGTTAAGGATATAAACAACATAACAATCTTAGTATGAATAAAATGCCCAACTTTATTCCCTTGATTGCAGATCTTATCATTTAGACTATCACCTTTAAGATTCATGTCTTCTATATAATATGTCCATCATATGCACAATATTAAAGGTTTAGACTAACAATTTCAAACTTTTATTTGCTTCTCATATATTTAAAGAAAATGAACATAAAGAGGACAACATTTGATATATAAATAATAAATAAACTCTTTATCGATTAAATGTCTTCAAAAACTTATTACATCATTTAATCCTTAGGGCACATAGTCTAACTATCATCATTTTAGACTAAATTGTGATTAAAAAATAAGCTTAAAGTAATGGTTAAAACAAGTGCACATAGGAAGAGATGTGACCAAATCCTTTCCTTTTGGGTGGCACTTTTTGGTTGGGTTTCACTACTTTTTATACAGTGCTATTTTATTTTACGCTATATTTTTCATATATTGCTAATATGAAATTGAGGAGGTAGTTATTTAAACATTCTAGAAAATACTGATTTACTTTTTACGCACTTTTTCTAACCCTAACACAATATTTTATATATCTGTATTTGCACTCTAACTGTGTAATGACACTATACAATGTGCTTTTCACTTTTGTGTGTCTTTTTATCCTGTATTCTAACATTGGATTATAGGCACATAATCTTTACTAGTTTACTTACTGACAACTAATAGTTTTTATGCTGTGTTGGACCATGGCATGATTTTCTACTTTAATTAGCTTATTAATTAACATTTTCTACTTTATTAATTTATACCACAAGAATTTATAATTAATGTGACATAATTTTAACCTTAAAATTATTTTTATAATTTTGAGTATTTAAACTCACAAAATTTATACACTAAAAATACTCCAAATTGCACAAAATTTATAGTCATAACGCATAATAATATTATCCGTAAATAATTTACATTTTATCAAAATTATACAAATATGATTTATCGAGGAAAATTTATTATTTAAATTTAAATTAATTCTAGATTTAATTTAATGAATTTTCTTGGACATTACATCTTTTCCACGATCGGTATGTGAGTGAGTACATGTTATTCAGCCTTCTTCTTAATAATGTCTCCTTCCAACCATAAGAAAAAACCAACAATTAAGGTTCTTGATGTTGAACAATAATTCTATGGGAGTTATAGAGTTTCTTTCTCTATAAAATTCTCTCCAAATTTCTCAAGTAATCTAAAGGACTCTAGGAATATATATATATATATATATATATATATATATATATTATATATAGTGGTTGATAGAGCACTCATTATATATATATATATATATATATTTTATATATAGTGGTTGAAAGAGCACTCATTCTTATCAAATTAAGCTTCAAAATTCGAGTTAAAATCAAATATCGCAACAAAAAGCATAAAATGTGATTGCTAATCTAGCGTGGCTGTTGACCACTGGTCATGGCTAACTTAGAGTCATCCTTTCCAAGCTCTAGACGAGCTATGTGATTTATTCGTCGACCAATTTTGATCCAATTAGATAATTACCATTATATTTGACCCTTTTATAGAGCTTTAGTTTTAATTCAAATAACCCAATATAGAAGTTATCTGATTAAAACAATCATATACTAGTAATCCCATATTAAAGAAAATCTATTTAAATAATTCAACTTGTTTATCTTAAATTAATTTATAAAATCAATTCAACTAATAAACTAACATAAATTACTAAAATCTAATTAACCAAATTTTAACAATTCATAGAATTAACATAAATTATCAATTTGTAGAAAAATATGTCTTATCGTTACAGGAAATAATGTGAGCTAGCAAAGGGAATTGATTGACATATATAGATAAAGTTTTTATAATTATAAAATAACATATCCCCAACATGTATGTTTTACAATGATCAACTTTAAAGCTATTCCGTTAAAAGCTTAAAGCTGCACTATATATAAATTATGAAACTCTTATAAATCTTTTGTCCATGACATATCATCATGTACAACATCTCCTTAGGATATTCAAGATCAACTTAAGGATAATTTTTGTTTTACCATTTCGATTATATTTATCTTATGTTTCATTATCTCATTAGTGGAATACTTACTATTCATAACCAATATAAATAATATAACATTTGGTTACGCGTATGTATCTAAATGGTTGAGTGCTTCAATTTTTCAATTATAGGATAATGCCTATAAGAGAATATCATTAACTCTATAAAAGAGCTATAGATGTCGTACTTATAAATAATGAGTCGTCATTTAAGAGTCATGTCTGCATTATACCGGTATGCTTATTTTCATTTAATTTAGGATATCACACTTTGTTACTGTTGGGTTGAACCCAAAAAATTGTGGGTTTTAAAAAAATTTTCTTAAACTTTCAAGATCCTTCTCATCATGCTACATATAACAATTTAATTAAACACAAACTTATGGGTTTGGTAATAGCTCTAGATGATCAAGTGTACCAAGACCTTTAGATCTTTCTTGCTATTCTCCTTCTTATGAGTCAATTGTTGTATGGGCACCTATGAGATTTCTTGGAAAATCTATTTTGAATATATATCTGTCCAACTTTTTCTCGGCATAGATTCTTTATAGTTCTGAAGGGAAGAACAATAAAGCAATACTAGATGGAAGTTAAAGAAAAATCTATAGAAAATAGAACCTCTAAGACCTATGTATAGATACACTGACTAGGTGGCTATAACAAATCTCTAGAGAGATTTTCTTAGAGAAAATCATACCCACCACTAGGGTGGTCGGGGATGATCTGTCATTTCTCCAATAAGAATCGGGAGAAATTTTTGAGGAAAGTCTTGAAGAACTTCAAAAGAAAGAGAAAATGAAATGCAATAAAGAAAAAGGGTGGACTCTTATATAATTGTTTGAAAATCGAATGAATGCTATAATTCAATCTATGGGAAATGATCTAACAATTTGGATTCGACGTCTTTTCAAGTTCCTACTCAAACCAAGGCCTTGTCTCATCAAGTATAGGTGATGTTAGTGCCACAGGAATATTTTGAAATGCACCGATGAAATTGTGTCATGTGCCTAGGTTGCTGACACTCACATCTTCCCAAGGAAAATGTTATGATGGTTGTGATATGGACATACCTAACTCCACCCCAAAAGCTAACTCGTGAGGGGAGGATTGTGAACCCATATATATAACACCCAAGACCTCTCTTGCTAACCCATGTGGGACACATTAGGTTGGGCGAAGGTAAGATTTTGTGTAAGAGAATTAACAATTCGTTGAACCAAGAGATTATTTGCTTAATGTGTTCGATTACACTCCTGTAATCGATTTTATCGACTATGGAAGGGGCTAACTGTTAATGTATAATTTGATCTAGCCTAAATCAAAGAATGAATGCATAATAAGGGTAGCCCATGATGTGTTTCAAATAGAAGGAGTCCGTTGAGAGTGATCGATCATGCTTATCAGGGCATTCATTAGAAGGTTTCAATGACTTCGAGGTGGACCATTTGGTGTTATTTGATTCAATGGACATTTGCTATTCGATCTTTTCAATACAAGGACAGTTGGAGATAGTTAAGAGATAGGCAAAAAATTATAGCTCTTTGCTTGATTAGGTTAGCATATTGGATCTGGGCTCAAAAGTGACAAGGGAAAATCTATTAACTCATGTAGCAGACTATGGGAACCTAGCCTGAAACTTGCGCCAATGAGGAGTTGATGCATATCTTATTACCACAAGCACTAACAAGTTCCACTCCTCCACTAGTTGAAGTCCACATTCTCAGAGAGAGCCTCTATAAATATGGGATGAAGGCATCACTTGAAGGTACCCAAAATTCTCATTTACATCTAGAAACTCTATAGAAAATATTCTCCAAACAAAAAACCTTTGTTTTTTTTCGTTAATCTATCTTTTTAATTAGAGTCCTTGTAATTGTATCAAGTTAATCATATAGTGGAGAAGGATGGTGGACATAGCTCTATTTAAAGAGTGAATCGTTATAAATTCTGCGTGTGGTATCTTCTATTTTACAGTATTTACATTCAAGTTTCATTTCTTTATTTGTTTCTCCTATAATCAACGCTCTAACATTGTTTGTGAAGTTTTTAATGACATAATAAAGGTAATTTAATGGCCTAGTTATCTTTATCAACTTGTAAATATCATTTTAATTTTATTTGATTTGATTGTAAACCCAACATCCATAATCTCTCTACTTCTATATTTTTCCCCTTTCAACGACAATCGTAATACTATTTGTCTCATAAATATCATTCATGCAATTTAATCATGTTGAAATAATTTCTCTCACACATATCCCAACCCAAACATTTTTCGTGAATGTGCATGTATATTTAACGAAAACGTATATTGTAATTGAGACATATAGTCTATTTGTTTTTTTTGGTCTACTTTTAAATGTTGCTTTTTTTTTTAAACAAAACATGTTCTTAATAAAATTTTTTTCCCTAATATACTCTAGTTAAAATGACTTAATTTAAATGTGTGATTGTCAAAATATTTTTCCAAAATAACTTAAATATTTTTCTCTAATGGTAACTTTTTTTGGATGGCTCTCATAAGTAATTCTCTTGCTGAAATAATTTATTCTTAAATGTGTCTCTACCTAAACATTTTTTTGTATCTCTCCAAAAATAATTTTGCATATGTATTCTGCAAATAGTTTTTTTATTTAATTCACCACACTATTTTTTCCTTTTTAAGTTTGCTCTACTTAAATGTTTTTTCATGAAAATAAACTTTTTAGAAATAATAAATAAAACAAAAATTGAAATTCTTGAAGAAAAATTAGATCTCCATTTTTAGGGTGTTTGGTAAATGAAAATTTAAAAAATAAGTCCAAATACTGTAACATGTGAGAGCTTTATATTATAGAATATTTTTGCTTCATAATGTAACATGTGAGAATTTTACATTGTAGATACTTCAAACTCATAGGTTTAAACTTGTTTGTCAAACATAAGATTAACGTACCAGATGCGTGTGTTATAATTAGTGTTATATCTATCTATCTATCTACATACAACATAATAAGTGGAAGTTCTCTAAAGTAGTTCAAAAATTTGGTTAAGTTATTTGTCCTTTGGTGACTTTTTTTTTAATTTTTTATATTTACTTTTAATTTTAATTTTAATTTTTACGCACTTTTCTTTTTTGCAATTTTCAATCTAAAATTTTATTTTTTTAATCATCTCAAATATTATTCTACAAAATGTAATCTTCATAACAACAATTATTCAAACTCCAACTTACAACTCCTTGCATTTTTTCAATGAAAGTAACAAAATTATTTTAAAAATAAATCTAAAATATCAAAATCAAAACTTAATAAACATATTCAATAACTAAAGCATGTATAACAAATGTGAGATTATCACAAATGATATTTATACGTGCGAGTGCGAGTGAGAATTCCCTAAAACACTATTCAAAAATTTGGTACACCTATTGTCTTTTTGTGTTTTTTTTAAGCACTTTCTTTTAGCTTGTTTTATTGATTCCTCTTTTATTTTTCTTCTTTTTAAAATTTTTTTCTTTTTCTTTTTCGTTTCCCTTTCTAAAATCATAATTTGCCAAATGTTTTTTTCTAGCTTAATCTTTTTATACCATGAAACCCTTTTTTTCCCTTGCTTTACTCATATTAAAATAATTTCATATATTTATATATATATATATATGTATATATATATCTTAATTTTTAGGGTTTTTTTACTTTGAATATTTGGCAATATTGCCCAATGAATTTGTCGCACATTTGCAATTTGCCTTTTGAACTTTTAATTTTGGCAAGTTGCCTCATGAACTTACAAATTTGTAAGAAATCACCCTTATTGATAACAATTTTAAATTTTTGACTAAAATTGATATGTGATTTTTACATAGATCATTAATTAAGAGTGTAAAAGAGTTTTTTCATATAAATTTTTTTATATTCAAACTAAAGTTAATTCAAAATTTTCTATGTTGATAAAAACTTAATTAAAGATATTAACCATAATAAATTTGGGTCTAAATATATAAAATGATCATTCAAGTCAATAATCAAATACTCATGCGGAGATTGGGCTGATTTGTTATAAATTTGTAAGTTTAGGATAACTTGTCAAAATAAAAAATTTAAAGGACAAATTGTTAATGTGTAATAAGTCTAAAGTATAACAATACGAAAAATCTTTTTCTTTTTACTGATATCACTATTATTAAACTTTCCTTGCTTGTTCTTATTGTAAAACATTTTGATAATGATCCTTGTAAATATTTATGCACTATTTCTTTGGCATATTAAGCCAACTCTTTAGACTTTAAGGCCAATGAATCCTTTGGATGCATGTTTGATTTCCTTAAAATCCAAATTGTTTGAATCCTTCCAATCCAAGTTTTCAAAGTTCTATCTCTTATTGAACTTAGATCGGTTTTTTACAATAAAAACTAAAATTCTCTTTCCTATATTGTGGAAAACAAATCCTAATTTTTTTATTTGATATCCGATTGAGACAATTCTATTTTCATTGTATTCCTAATAAAGAGAGCAATAATCAAGATCTATATTGCATAATTTTTAATATCATGAACATTAAAAATTTGTTAAATTTGTTAATAAGTCAAAAACTTTTTTTATTATCCATCCAAACATAAATTTCAATTTTATTCCTTATGCAGACTAACACTTTAAATGCACATCCAAATGTCAATTCAAATTACAATTCAAATCACAAAAATCAAATCAAAATAATCCAAATCAATACCATTCGAATCCATTTACCAAAGGAACCCTACATGATACAAAGTAATCATACCTTTAACTTCAAAGGCTCTTTTAACTAGAGATAAAATTCATGTATAGTCCTTGAATTTTTTTCTCTCTCTTATATTGGTCCCTATACTTAATTTTGTCCCATAAATCGTCTATGAACTTAAAAAGTTTCTCATGAATGGTCTTTCTGTTAAATTTTAGATGAAAAATAACTTTTCTCATAAATGGTCCCTAAACTATCATCCTCTCAACAAATAGTCCCTATGCTAAAACTTGCACTATATATAGTCCCAAATTAAAAAAACATATGCTAAAATTAGTTATATTATTAAATAAATATATATATAAAAAATTAAATATATGAAATTGTACCAAGTTTGTAGTCCCTAAACTTAAAAAAAATTTGCCAAATTAATTTCTTTACTACACATATTTAATTTTTTGTTATCTACTTATTCAAATACATAACTTTGATAATTTTTTGAAATGAACATATTTTACCTGTCATATTAATAAATATCCCCAAATTATTTTTATATCTCATATAATAGATTTATAAATTTTTAAATATCTATTATATTATACCTATTTTAACCAATTTATATTCCTGCTAATCTATCATTTTTTTTTCGTTTCTTTAATTTTCTCGGTCAAATATCAAATTTGTATGAATTACCAACAAATAATTTTTTTTTAAAAAAATTAAACAAAACAAAATTTGATACCTAACGTATTCAAAATTCAACTAAGACAACACTTGCATATACATTAAACACTTGTTTTGAAAATTTTTAACACCAAATTGAGGAACAAAACTTTCCTAATATACCAAAATGTATGGTACCATTATTTTCTAATATTGTTTTATGTACTGTAATAAGAAATAAAAAACAATATTTTTATTTAGAGGTGTTCGTGTATTTAATAGGTGTAAGTGGAATAACTCTTTTCCTTTTAATCTAGGGACTATACATCTAGTATAATTTCACATATTTAATGTATTTTATACATTTATTTAACAATTAACTAATTTCAGCAATTTTTTTAGTTTAAGGACTAAATATATTACAAGTTTTAACATATTGACTTCTTATAAAGAAAAAAATAATTTGAGATATAAAATTAAAAAAAATATATTTCTCAGACACTATTTAAATTCAAAAATGACGTGGACTAATTCTTGACAAAAAAAAAAAAAAGAAGGACTGTCATGAATTTAACTAGTTATAGAAAGAAATAAGGGGAACTTTCTCGGTTCTCTTTCGGTTTTGGTTGGCTCTTGTGATGTCGATAGAGCTCAAACTTTCCCGAAGCAATCGGATGTATCGCCCTTCTGTAAGTCTGCTTTTCTCTATAATCTTTCTCTGAATTCGACTGTATCTTTGGCGTTGATCACGGCGACGATGGCGATATTGGATTTCAGGAACCTCTTGAAGGAAAAATCATCGTCCACTCTCCTTCTTCCATCTCCCACTATGGTATCCGACTCACTGTTAACGGATCTGTCAATCTCCAGGTTCCAATCGACTATCCGTTTGTTTCCCGAGAAAATGGAAAGAAAATGCTTTGAAATTTTAACATGATTGTATGCCGATTCATTATTCATATAGATAACTCGAAGAATTGTCTCACTCCGTTCATGTAATTGACTAAACCGAGCTCCATTTTTAGGCTAGGTTATAATTCTTTTTCCTGTTTTTTTTTTTTTTGGTCCTTTTTCTCCTTAGCAATCGAGAAGAATTTGGGTTAAATTTAGGTATAATTTATTAAATGAGAACCTATATTCGTTTTCCGTCGAATACTACTTTATTTGTTTGTTTTCACTGATGCTTAAGGTTCGTGGAGGATCAGCGGGGGTGATAGAATCTTTTTACGGTGTTATCAAACCAATACCCATTGTGTAAGATTTTCAACTCTGTTTCTGTTGTTAAGTAAAATTTTAGTCTCTTATTTATTTATTTATTTATTTTTAAATGACAAAACCATGTATAACGTATGCCAAAACCCCTACCTCTATTGCCAACTGGTGTTAGGGTCGGATGGGTTAAAGGGCATATTTCAAGTTTAAATCCTAAGAACAACTAGGAGTTTGTTTGGGAAATTCGTTGGAATTTAAACATTGTAGCATGAGGGAGCTCTACATTGTAGAAAACTTTTGCTTTTTATTGTAGCATAAGTGAACTTTACATTTTAGTAATTGGAATTTATTATTTCATAATGTGTTTCCCAAACGAACTCTAGTATTGTGTTAAAAAAAAAAATCCCTGCCTCTATTATGCTTATTCTGGCATATCCGGACGTGGCATTAATTTGCTTATTTCATGAGATTAAAGTAATAACAGGGCCATATGGGTTCTATGTTTAGCTCCGTTTTTCAGTTCATGTCAGAATTGCAATGATCATTTAAACTTTCTTTTTTTTTTCTCTACATGGTTCTCTTACCTTCTTGTTTGGTGCATATGGATGTTACCATTTTTTTTTCTCACTTGGATGTAGGAATAAGAATGTTGAGGTTAAACCTTCTGGAAAGATTGGTTCAGGTACAACAGAGGTAGTATCGTGGTGATCTCTTGCCTTTAGTTTTGAGGCAATTTAGTGATTTTCCAAATATTCACGTTATCGCATGTCAAACAAACAATTGATGCCTTCAGAATTTAAATACATTTAATCTTTCCTGAAACTCTTAAGTTTGTGGGGATGCTAATTTGAGTAATATGCTGGTCTAAGGACTCTAATATTAAAATCTTTCAGCTAAACACAACCATCAAATGACTGCTTTCTTTCTTAAATTTTTATGCCAACATTTGTATGTTTTGCTGGTTCTGGAATCTGATGTTCAAGTCTTCTAAGAACTTCAATATAGTTTACAATGATACGTGGTGCTGACATTTCTTTGTATCGTTTTCGATTTCCTCCTAGTTTACAATGATACGTGGTGCTTACATCAAGGCATGGTTTTTGCAAAGTTCTTCTGATCTTCTCACAATTCATGTTTCCCATCTTTTTTGTTGAATAATCGTTCTATTTCTGTTCCTTTTATTGTTGTCCATCTTGCTGGCAGATTCCATTTTCTCTATATCTCAAGAAGCCAGGAGAAGAGAACTTGGAAAAATTCTACGAGACCTTCCATGGAGCCAATATTAGCATTCAGGTGAATATTTTCTTCTTAGAAAAACTGGTTTGGGTGCACATTCAAAGAGACGTTTCATGGGGCTAATGCTTTAATAATATTGTTAATTTTTACATAAAACATCTTTTTATTTTTGAGGGTCATATAACATCTTTAAAGACATTTCAACAATATTATTATGATTTCTTTTTAATATTGATCAGAATAGAGAAAATTTTCGAGGATAAGATTGTATCTGAAAACTCAATTTTTTTATTTCCTTGAAGAAACAATTTTTTTTACTGACGCTTTTTTTCAGCTTTATTTGAACATTAGATGTGCAATTTGTTATTACATAAAGACTTTATTAGTTACAAATATGTTTTATGCCAAGTTTGATAAAGTAAAAAAGTGAGAGGAAAGATATTTTTTTCTTTGAAAAGGAATCGAACTTTATTAATCAAAATAGAGGAGAAATGAATACAAAAACGAGGAAGACACTTCCTCGAAACTACCAACAAGAAGGGCTATAAAAAAGGTGCCCAACTCCTTACCAAATCCGAAAAAAGAGAATGCCAAAGGCTTTATCCTTGTATATCCACAAAGGAACCCAGTATTTAATTTTATCCCATAAAGCCAAAGAATCTTCTTCCACTCCTGCAAAAATTCTATTATTCCTTTTTAACCATATTCCCCAACAAATTACTTGTACAACAGCCCTCCAAAAAACTCGATCCCTCCATAAAATGAGAGGAAACATATTGCCAGAGTTTTTGAAGGGGAAAAGGAGAATATTAGATTGTTTGACGAGAAAAAAAATTGAGAGAAAAGAAGCAGAAATCCATTGGACCAACCTTGTTTTTAGCCGAGCATATTTTGTGACTGGTTAAAAAAAAATATATAATGACAAAAACCTACATTGTGTTTGATGAAAATGCTAGAATCTATTTTATGTTTTCAAAAGTGCTCGGATTCTTCCTTTTATTTTTCTAATCAGATAAATTAATCTCTGTAGCTTCCTTTTATAGGTACAAATGACTCATGTATACGCAATCCTTTACATAAATAAAAAATAACAGGAAAGATGGGCAAGCGGTTTCGAAAAGAAAAAAAAAGGATTGGAACAGAACAAATCAATGCTAAAAGCTTACATCGAATAAACTAACCAAAAAAGTAGAATATATATATATAATAAAAAAATCCAGCAGGAGGAAGTACACCTTCTTGCTTGTCCATTATTTTTATATAGATGTTGATGCAAATGACAGTTTCACCTTTCTGTTGAGTGTTTAAGCTCTAGAAACCCACTGGTATTCTTTTTGTTTTTTCAGCTTCTCTGATGCTTTTCTTTTCCATACATTTTGAAACGAATGGGTGGCTAAGAAATCTTTTCACAGTATCTATTAACTGCAGATTTAATGAGAGGATACCTTCATAAATCATTGTCCACAACGACAGAGTTCATAGTTGAAAGTGATACAGGTGTTTTCTGACTCTTATGGGTAATAGTATCATATTCTCTTATTGTTCCTTTATCTAGATAACTTATTAGGGGTTTCCTTTTCTTTCAATGTGTGTTTAGCTGATCCTTTCAATGGATCAATTTCTCCTGAGATGGTGATCTTTTATATTACTCAGGACACTCAAAGACATTCGCTACTTCCTGAGTTAAAATCAGGTTTATTAGCTACCTTCATCCTATATCGGTCATTTTATTTTAGTGTCATCTTCTTATTATTGAATACTAGG
The DNA here is from genome assembly GCA_946598075.1 of Artocarpus hirsutus. Lineage (NCBI taxonomy): Eukaryota > Viridiplantae > Streptophyta > Magnoliopsida > Rosales > Moraceae > Artocarpus > Artocarpus hirsutus. The sequence continues at coordinate 30,650 of CAMOHE010046845.1, forward strand.
TCTTACTCTTTTAACCTTTATGAGAACTTTTGACAATTATTCTTGTTTACTGTTTTGAGTGTAAAAAGACCATGTCATTTGAAGATTAGGTGCATTGCATTTAATTCTCTAATTTATTTGTGCATTTTCTGCGTGGAGTATATGGAAAATATTAACAGCTTTCCCCATCACTGATAAGTAGTAGGGTTTGATAGGTGGATTTCGAGTGACAGGAAGAATGTCCACCCAATGTTCTTTATCAGATGCCATTACTGGTGAACTAACAGTAGAAGCGTCTGCGGTTCCCATTTCTTCAATTGAGATACATTTGCTTCGCATTGAGTCAATTCTTCTTGGGGAAAGAATTGTAACTGAGACATCACTTATCCAGACCACCCAGGCATGTATCATTCAACTCAAAAAAAGCTTTAGCTAAAATTACATCAATTTAACATTTTGTTTTTCTCTTTCATTTATTAGATTGCAGATGGAGATGTTTGTCGTAATCTCACTTTGCCCATTTATGTAATACTTCCCCGCCTTTTGACCTGTCCAACAGTCTTTGCAGGGTATGTTGCTTATTAGAAAAATTATTCTTCTTATATATTGTTTTATTTAGTAAGTCTGTTTAAGCATGTAAACTATATTAATTTCAAGTTAAACTTTGATTGTCCTTAAATGTGGTTACTAACTTGTTAATAAAACTCCAAGCTGCCCCCTTTTTTTTTTTCAAGTAAATTGCGCCCAAGTGCTTGCCGTTCTGCTCAACTCAAGGAGAACAATAATTTCTCAGTTTTTTTAGATGAAATGTTTTTTGGAGCAAGGTTCCCGGCTCTGATCTACTCCCACGTCACCTAATGTTCTCATTTATAGCTAATTATGTGCTCAGTACCTATCACATACCTATGCACATAATCACAAATTCTTATTGAATTTTCATTTACTTTCTGTGCAGCCCTTTCTCCATTGAATTTAAGGTTTTACTGGTCATCAGCTTTCAGTCGGAGCTGTCCAAATTGCACTCGAATTCGGATCCCAGAACTCCTAGATTGTGGGTAAGGATTCTTCTAAATTTTGTACTTAGAGAGACATTTTTGGTTTCTAAAATTTTTCTCTTGCATATTCTAGCTGGCAATGGAGACTTTACCACTCGAACTTGTACGAATAAAGTGACAGTGACGAATTGCAGGGAGGCCATGATTGATTGTTTTTGTCAAGAGGATTCTTGCCAATATAAGCTTAGTTCTTTGAACAGTGTGTTTATAGTTTGCAGTAAGAATTACGCAAATTTTTTTGCCAACTTATCCCCTATATAGACATTCCTTTGTTTTGTTTTTCGTCCAAAATGGTGTTTCCCATAAGAATATATTCTGTCAAGTTGAGGAACTGTTTTCGTGAATATCAGTTGATTCCACCGACACTTTTAGAGCCTCCAAATGGTTAAATGAATTCAACTGCCCCTGAACGTAATTGCACAGTTGCAATTTGTCCCTAAATTTTGATTTTGGCTAGCAAACCACCTCCATTTAATAATAGTCGTAATTAAATTACAAAAACTGACATGTGTTTGGCACATAAATTTTAGTTGAAAGTATAAAAGGTCCTTTATTAATCAATGTTACAATTTTATATTAAAAACAAAGTTAATTAAAAAAATTTTCTATTTTGATAAAACCTAATTAATGACCCCCAATTCCAACAAATTTTGGTCATGTCATTAATTAATGACCCATTGTGCAAGTCACATGTCAATATCTGTTAGTGTCAAGGGATTGTTGGAGCTCAGTCGTCGGACACTCTTGCTCGACAAGCGCCACTAAATTGTATATACTGGTGGATTTGATCCATTTGTGATGGGGTCCGACCTCAGCGGTGCCTCCTACTAGGACATCACAAGCCGCCTAGCAGGACAGGTTCTTCCCTATGCAACGCGTGTGATATGAAAACTGTGTGGATCCAACCCCATCAAGATTAGCCTCGGCAACATGTCTTTTAGCAAAGAATGCATGACCCGGCCATCATCTGGCACCATCTTGACCTTCCATTGAGGATGATGAGATGAGTAGTCAGCGGTTGAAGGAGATTTTTGGAAAATTGTAGGAAATTTTCCAAGTTTAGAAAGGCCAAACTTGGCAGAACAAGAAGACTTTTGAAGCTTTTTTGAAAGTGAAAATGGCGTGAAATAAGTGGGTGTGAGTCTCTCATAATTCGTGCTTTGAATGGTAAAGGTGAGGGGCATTTTATAGTGAAGGCTAGAGGCTTGCTATGGAGATGATTCCTCCTTGCTTGGATAGCGCTTGCAACACTCCATTCTCTCCAAAGCAAGTAACTTTTGGCACTTTCGATGTTTGAATTTGGGATTGGTCGAAAATGGTATGCATTTATAGCTAATTTCGGATTATGTGTTGATCCTTAGACCTTTTTAGGCTTGATGCTCCTAAGGAGGTTTGACCAAGTTGGACTCTCCATTTCCAAAGATTTGACGAGCATGCTACTTCGTTCAGCACAAGGTTTTGCCCTATTTGTTAAGTTTGAGATGCCTAACATGCTATTAGAACATTCCAAAAAATTCATGTGGGAAACACTCACAAAGGCGCATGCACAATGCCTCTGATGAGGAGCTTCCAACTCGGACAAAGACTAAATTGATGCAAATAGAACTCCTTTGAAGGGGCACCTCTGGAGCTGCATATTGGGTCCACATGCGCACCTGGTGCTTCATCATAGGATTTCTTGGCATTTTTCACCATGAAAATGAATTTTGAGTCTAGGTTTTGACTACTTAGGCTATTTTAAGGCAAAGTAAAGGCATTTGGACTATTTCTAAGGCAAAAAAGAGGATTTTTGGGGTTATTTTTTTCCATCATCCATTTATTTTAGTTCAATTAACTTAAAAATCTCCCCAAGTGGGATTTAAAATCGAATCAAACTATAATAAATGGGCCCGTTGACTACTCATAGCATACCAAACCGTGACTTACTTGAGTTCCTCAAGCAAGGCTTGGGTCCACATAGCGAGCCCGTCGACGCTGTAGGATGAGAATGTTAGTAGGTTTGGTCCTTTGGATAGGCCATGTACAAAATTGGTCATCAAGAACTTGTAAAGCTAAACATAATTGGATAAAAGAAGGTTATGTGCTAACAAAAAGAAAAAAGAAAAATTGAAGGGACATAGTGACACATTTTGAAAGTCGGGGGACAAAGTAACATAAATAACATAATTTGAGGGGAGAATATAAAATATTATGCAAAAATGTCCAAAAATTAACGGATTTTGATGGAAGGCGGATACTTACTATCGGATCAAAATTTGAGGAGATTAAATGGTACATTTTTAAGTCAAGGATCAAAGTGACGTAAGTGAAATAATTCAATGGCAAATGTGAAAATAATCCAAAAAAATTTTAAAGTTGCTTATATATCCTAAATAAATGCACATGTTATGAGCCAAGATTGATCTCATCAACAAAATATATAATAAGAGTTGTTTCATCATTTAAAAGGGTTTTTTTAGTAAACAATGTAAAAGAAATCTGATTGTTTTCCATTATATTTAGAGTGTTCGGAAACATAGTTATAACTACACGTTGAAACCAAAATATTGTAGTATGTGAGAGCTCTACACTGTAGCAAACTTTGGCGTTACACTGTAACACGTGAAAGTTTTACATTGTTAGTAGTTAGAACTAATAAGTTCCAACTAGTTACCAAATGAAACAACTATCTAATAGATAAATCTAATATATAAATAAAGGGAAATTTTTATAAATGCCATCTATTAAGATTTACTTTTTATTAATGCTACACGTTTATTTGTGACATAACTTAAAATGTAATTGTTAGACATGTAGGCCCTAAGGAGAAAAAATGTAATATTTTTTTGGAGACATTTTTATCAATAAAGAATTTATTTATTATTCATATACCAAATTGTTGTTCTTTACGTTCATATTTGTTGAATGTATGAAAAGCAAACAAAAATCTAAAACCGTCGGTCTAAACCTTTAGAATTAGGTATATGATGGATAGGTTATGCGGAAGACATAATTCTAAAGGTGACAATCTAAATCATAAGATCCGCAATCGAGGAAATAAAGTTTGACGCTTTATTCATACAAAGATTGTTATGTTGTCTATATTTCTAATGGGAGATGGTTTGTCTTGACCATCGGAGGTAGACTAAGTGAATTGAAACATTGATGCATTGTCATAAGTGACGATGTATTGGATTGGGACATAAAGTGTAATTGATTTAAATTAATAATTCAGTCTCGGCAAATCAATTCATTCTAGGCAAGCATATATGTTGTATCTTAATCCTGAGATGAATAATAGGCCCGTTATCTTGACTTATGTCTTTTGATGTACCAAAAGGTGACTCTTAATAGCGTAGACTTGTTATTCATAGATATGAAATCCATAGCTCTTATTTAGGATTCATTGATATCCTTGTATATGCGTTATCCTGTAATTGAAAAACTAGAGCGTTTAACCATTTGGATACATAGGTGAAACTGTGTGGTATATTGTCTTTAGATGGTAAGTTTTTCGATGGTGAGATAATGGAACGTAAGAGAAAAACAATCGAGAAGGTAAGACAGAATTTATTTTTAAGTCGATTATGGATAATTCTATGGGGATACGACACATTATGATATGTCTTGGAGACCTAGTTATTCGGGTTTTGTAATTCTATATAATTTGAGAGTGTAGCTCTAAGCTTTTAGTGAAGTAGCGTTAGAGTTGATGATTATCAAATGCATATCTAGGATATTGGGTTTTATAATTATTGAGAGCTTGAACTATATATGTCCATCAGGTCCCTTTTGCTAGCTCATAATAAGTTTTGTAATGATACAACATGCTTTTCTAATAAATAGGTGACTTTTGTCAAATTATCAGATTGGTTAAAATTCGATAAGATCAGATAATTCATGTCTGTTTATCGGTTCAATTAATTTTGTGTAAATTAATTCAGGGTAAACTTGTTGAATTATCGGGAATATTTATTTTCTTAGTAACTATCTAAAAATGACTATTTTAATCAGATAACTTCTCTATTGGTTATTTGAATTAAAATTGACGCTCTATCCTAAGAATCTCGAGTGAGAAATAAAGATTCACAAGGATCAAAAGATTTGTAAGTTTGGCAGGCTGGTCTTTAGGTTCGGCCCACTGATGGAGTAAGTTCGGTAGGCCGATCTGCCAATTCAGCCTACCGATTGAACGATAATATGATAATGCTTCTTAGATGTGAATTTTATCATATATTGATTCTGATTTGATCTTGATTCGAATTTTTGAGGCCTTATCTAATAAAGACTAACCTATGGACCTAACCTCTATAAATAGGGAGGGTGACTCATTGTAATGCAGATCAGTTGAGAAATTTAGAGTGAGCATTCTGTCAGTGAGTCTCTAAAACTCCCCTGAGAATTATTGTTCACAAATCACGAACCATAGTTATGGGTTTTCTTAATTGGTTAGAAGGAAAGTCACTAAGAAGAGCTGTACGAGTATGCCCACACACATACCAATCGTGGTTAGAGAATAGGAAAGAATGCTAGTTGGTTAAGGCTCTTCTAGAATGCCTTTCTCTTCACGCATAGCGGGAGCTTTTCGACAAACAAAGTAAGTAAAATTTGGTTAATTTATACATATAGCGTGTTAAACTTGTGTCTTGAAAATCACTTTGGCATAAAAATTTTTAAAATTTTCTCTGCATACTACTTTTCGCACAATATGAATGATAGTGTGTCATAAACTATTCTAAATATGACAATAAATAAACACAACTTTTAAAAGTGTGGCGTAACATGTATGTAAAGTGAATTAAGGATGTTAAGTCTTATGACTTTATTTTAATCTCCAGTTCCCTTATGCTTCACGTTATGTTCATTTACGACTTCTTAAAACGCGTCCCGATTTACAATTGCTTTGCGTTGAGTTGATTCATCTTCGAAAAAGAATTGTACCGAGAAGTCACTATTCTCGACTACCCAAGCACATCTCATCTTAACTCAGAAAAGCCCACTAAACACGATTTTAGTTTTTAGTCTTTTTTATCCTTTTCCCTCTACAACCCTTAAACCTCCGACCTGGTGGAAATACGAGATAACACCAACTGCCTAAGGTACAAAGAGGGCTATAAACATGATTTTAGCACAATTTTAGTTGATGGCATGCTCAATTTGCAAAAATACTCCCAAGTTCTTCTCGGCTCATGTTAAATTGTTGCTTTTCTTAACTTGAAAGGGAAGTGTGTTCCTACGAAAAATAAAAAGGGGTATTTATATTTTTATACCCTTTGTTTTATGTTAATTCAAAAACTATATGCTTTTGGTTTTCGATCTCATTGAATGTATACTTTCATATTAGATTTAATACATAAAATTATACCTTACATTAGTCAATAGTTGATTTCGACCTTTAAAATGACCAAATTATCTTTAAATAAAAGATAAAAAAGTTAAAACTTTTAAAAAATAAGAAAAACAAAAATAAAAACATACAAAACATCTATTTTAAAGGTATTCTATAAATTTTTAAAGGCAAAAATCTTAGTATAAAGTTTTTTTAAGTTTTTAAACTTTTCTTTTTAATTTAAGGGTATTTTGGACAATTTGTTAGGTCAAAATTGAAGATTGATTTAGCAAATGTATAAGTTTTGTGTATTAAATCTAATTTGAAGGTATAAATTTGATGAGATTAAAAACCGAAAGTATAAAGTTTGAATACACCTAAAATACATGATATAAAAAGGTAAATAACCTAAAGGAAAATATAAATCTCTCGAGAATCTCAAGGTATGTTAGTTCTCTCACTCAACTTTTGAAAAAGAACCTTCCGACATAGTCACGTGAACATGCAACAGCTTTAAAGATGCTAAAGCAATGTATGCAAGACCTTCCCCCACTTCAGATTCCTTCACGTGGGAAAAGAATTCTCCAGACAGACGCTAGTGATAAATACTAGAGAGCTGTCCTACTCGAAAAAGATGAAACTAAGAAAAAAAGAATTTGTGGGTACAAAAGTTGTCACTTTAAAGATTCCCAACTGCATCACCATTCCACCTTCAAAGAACTTTTGGCAATAAAAATGAAAATCATGAAATTCAAGTTCTATCTCATCGGACATCATTTCTTGGTTGAGATAGATTTTACAGCGTCAGTAGGTATGATCAACTTTAAAAGGAATAAGGTCATTAATGCACATTTACTAAAACTGGCCACATGGTTTGATCAGTATTCCTTTGATATTAAACATATTAAAGGAAAATAAAATATTATTCCTAATTACCTGTCTAGACCATCTATAAATACCATCGCCAAGAAGTACTATCAGACCAGCCAAAATAACCAATCCCACTTTTCTACAAACATCCTATTGATCTTTACAATGGCTACATCTTCAACTCCCTCTTTGTTTCCTAAAGATGCCCACAAAATTCTAGAAGGGAAAAACACTCTTGGTCCAATTCATTGAGATTACAGAGGCTCATGGGATAATGCTGTCTGAGAAAAAGATGATTATTGGAAAGCCCAAAATTGATTTTTTGGACATGACATTATCTAATGGACTGTATGAGGCTCAACCGCATATAGCCAAAGAACTGTTAAAGTTTAATTTTATAAAAACCCAAATTCAATAATTTCTTTGCATCATCAATTACCTCAGAGATTTTGTCCCGAGAATCTTAAGGTATGTCAATCCTCTCACTCAGCTTTTGAAAAAGGACCCTACGACATGGTCACATGAACACACAACAGCTGTAAAGATGCTAAAGCAACGCATGCAAGACCTTTCCCTACTTTAGATTCCTTCGCATAGGAAAAGGATTCTTCAAACAAACGCTAGTGATAAACACCAGAGAGCTGTCCTACTCGAAGAAGATGAAGCTAAGAAGAGAAGAATTTGTAGATACAAAAGTGGTCACTTTGAAGATTCTCAACTGCATCACCATTCCACCTTCAAAGAACTTTTGGCAGTAAAAATGGGAATCATGGCATTTGAGTTCCATCTCATCGGACATCATTTCTTGGTTGAGACAGATTTTGCAGCGTCAACAAGTATGATGAACTTTAAAAGGAATAAGGCAATTAATGCACAGTTACTAAGACTGACCATATGATTTGATCAGTATGCATGAAATCTTAGCCAATGTTAAACTTACTGCACTTCCTCTTATCTATAACGCCAATTTGTCTGAATGAAGCTGGTTCTGGGTTTCTTCTTCTTCTTTTTATTTTTTATTTTATCTAAAATACTTAGAAGATAAAACTACATAAAATGCCCTCTTATAAGGACCCCTTCTAAAAAATCCTTCCTTTTCTGATTTTATTTTTTAAAATATTAATTTTATGTTTATTATTTTACCCATTATAATTCAATCTTAAAAATTAAAAATCTTAATTCTCTCGCAATTCTCTTATGAGGGAGTAAAAAGAGAGGGTAATTTAGATTTTTATAAATCACAATTTTCTAATAAAGAGACAATTTTAATAAGTGGGATGTTAAAAGACATTTTTAATAAGTTGGGACATTTGGAGGCATTGGAGGCATTTTTGTAAGTTGTCCTACTTACAATCCTCTTTTATTGTACTTCTATGACAAAATTACATCAATAAGAAATCACATAACAGAAAAGTCTCAGTAACTTAATTCAACAAGGGTACCATCTCTTCACATATTGTTTGAGGGGATACATATCTTCCAACCACTGCGCAGCAAGAATAGCAAGTCGAAAATCTTATTCCAATAAATCTCCGTTTGGAAGACTAGTTTCTGAAAGCCCGACACTTCACTCGACTGAAAACTCAAACAACATGGTGTGTTGGTACTTCTTACCAGGTTGGACAACAACAGAGGGGAAGTTTTGCTGGTTAATTGCATTCGGAAAACCCTGCGTCTCCAAACAAAGCCCTGAATGCTTTCCATAAACAGCTCCACCTTTCCCCACAACGCCATTGACATAGTTCGCTGTGTAGAACTGCACTCCAGGGGCATTGCTCCACAAGTTAAGTACCCTTGAGCTGGAGGGATCCCTGACTTTTGCAGCACGTTTCAAACCCGACTTTGTTTCCCCACAGTCAAGCACGAAGTTGTGGTCATACCCAATGCCTACCTGCTGAATATCATTGCCTATCCTCTTCGCAGCAGTAAAATCAAAGGGAGTGCCTTTAACTGACATGATTTCACCAGTTGGAATAGTATTCTGATCCACAGGGGTAACATGGTTCGCCCATATCTGGATCGAATGATCCAGTATGTTCCCTGAGTTGTGGCCAGCTAAGTTCCAGTAGGTATGCTGGGCTAAGCTGATTGGAGTGGGCTTATTTTCAGGCACTGCTTCCATGTCAAGCCTCATTGTCGTGCTTGATATAAGTGTGTAAGTTGCAGTGATGGTTACATCACCCGGATAACCTACAACCAAGAAAAAACTAAAGAGTGGTAAGGAGGTTCGGTTTGAGAAAGGTATGCAGGAGAAAAAGTTTGGGTGGTTACCTTCCTCCCCATCATGACTGTGATATTTGAAAGTGATTTTCTCATCCTTCTTGTATTCAACAACCTCCCATATCTGTTTATCAAACCCCTTGTTTCCACCTAAAGACAGTGAAGAGAAGCAGACAATCTATTATGTCATACAAACCTATTTAAGCAAAAGAAAATCAAAGATACTCAGATAAAGAAAGGGAAGAGAAAAATAGCAATTATCTTATGCAATATTTGAAGCTAAGGTCCGTTTTTCTTTCCCAGAATTCACTTTACCAAACAACAGATGCAATTTATGCATGCAGAAAGATGCTGAAGGAGGATATTTCTCAAGTTACCACCAGCAGTTGTGACAAATATAAGGTAGGGATGGATTTGAAAAAAGGAAACACCCATTCTTCTGGTTACGACAAACCATATGGAAGCTCAAAAAGATCTTGATTTATTCAAAAGACTAGAACAAAAATTGTTCAAAAATGAAAAATGAAATTAGCAGCCAAATTTTATTGAAAGCTGCTACATTTACTTGAACACTAGTGACTGTGTGAGAGGTCGCCCCAAAAATCATAACAATAAGCCCAAAAAAGAAAAGGGCACTTAAAACAATTTGTTTAATAAGAACTTTCTCCTGTTGGTATATTTCATTTTTTTTTTTTAACTTGAGGTGGGCGGATTCGAAGTGTTCACCTTATGGTGGAATCGGTGTAGTTTTACCGCATAGGCTATGCCTACGACTACTTTATTTCAATTTTTAATAACATAATGCATCAACCTAAGGTCTCACACCTAAAGCCCTCGAATTAATTCCCAAGGAAATAAAATCACCAGCATACGAATTTCTCAATCATAGAGATTACAATATCTATGTTTACTTAGAAAGATATAAATAGCCGAAAACAAAAGTTCTGCGAGTCCTCTAAACTTTAATGCTTAACCAAAGTATTTGGCTACTCCAACCCTGACGATTCCATACATGTAATAGTAGTATGCACAAAGAAGATTGATAAACAATGAGATTTAAAAGGACAATTAAGATAAACTACATACCATGGAGACTGTTTGGAGGTTTGTTGAGAGGCAAAAAGTATTCTATTCCATTGAGAGTGAACTTTCCATCTTTGATCCTATTGGCCACTCGACCAACAATGCAGCCAAAATAAGGGGCAGCACCATTCTGATTACCCATGCATTGCCATTTTTAAAAAGCAAAAGTTCCATAAGATGAAAGAACAACTGCCATTTTCTAACAGATTAATAATAATAATAATAATAAGTGATATTTTCTCTTTTACACCTTATATTTTAAGGTTATCAAAACTTTACACCTTATTTTAAACTTTAACATTATTATATTTTCACATTTTAAATTTATGTTAGATTTTTACTTTTTTCAAATCAAAGTTTGATTTTGACTTTATAAAATACTTAAATGTTTTTCGTATTTTGAAAATTTTAGATTTTTCTTAAAACTTTTATATGTATTTTTTAGTTCTTTTAAGGATGTTTAGGTGCTGTTGTAGTCAAAATAAATTATTGACTAAGAAAAATTTAAAAATTTAATATAAATTTAAATGTGAAAGCATAAAAATATTAAAGCTTAAAATACATAATTTTTTTGATAACATAAAAAAAAAAATACATAAAAAATACATGGCATGGTACGAAAAATAAAAATATCCCTAACAATAATAATAATAATAATAAACGAATGTCATTTCCAAATCATGGATAAGAGAATATAGAATAGGGAATTCCAACAAAATGATTAACCAGAAAAAGTTTAGAATTCACCAAATACGGCTCTAGGGTATCGAATCCCAGGACCACATCAGCCAATTTTCCTTCAAAATTGAACGTTACATCCAAGGATCAGCGTGATTCCTAAAGAAGTAATTGTGAAATGAGAAAGGGTTTCGAAAATCAGAAAATACCATCTTTGTCGGGTACAGACAAGGAGGTGATGGTGCAGCCGTAGTTGGTGATCAAGGCACGCATAGTTCCATTGTTGAGTTCAAAGACTACGGCTTTCTGGTTCTGGTTTGCCATTTTTATTATTTTTGCGGATTAAAAAACAGGAAAGAAAAGAAAAAGTTCTGGTACTCGCCGTTATGCGATCCGCGAGATAAGTAAGATTAAGAGCAAGGAAGAAAGTAAGGAGCGAGAAAGAAGCGCTCTAATTTGATCTGCTTGCGCGACAAATTGCCCAAGTCGTTAGGTTTTTTCCTTTCTCTCGAGAATCTCGACGAAATATCAAATTAATACTCTCTCTCTTTTTTTTTTTTTTTTTTGAGAATATGTTTGGAAAATTTCAAAAAGCAACTTTATTTACTGGCACGTGTATTTTTTTTTTAATAGAATTATTTAAAATTTAAAATTATTCTCGTAATAGTTTAGTTTAGTGCAATAAAAGAAAAGTTTAGTAGATTAGGGGAAAAATCAATAAAAAAAATAGACTTTAAATTATTTAGGGACTACATGCAAAAGAAGTTTTTAAGATGGTTGGAAGACAAAAATATTTAGGCAGGATTAAATCTGAGAAGAAATTATTTGAAGGGAGTGATTAGGGGATATTTAGGACGATCACGGTGATAAAAAATTGACTAAAAACATTTGAAAAATCATATATTTGAGAAAAAATATTTTATAAGAGAAGGTCATGGTAAAAAAGTTTAATAAGGTCATTAGAAACATAAGGTTTTTTTTTTTTAACCAAAAAACAAAGAGATTGAAATACATGTTTCAATCAAGACATTCGTTTTGGTTGAATGTGTGTGAGAGAAAAAAAATATCATTATGTATACACAAATAAGGTAATTTTATACACAAATAAGGTAATTTTTTATTTAAAGAGAATATGATCAGCAAATTTATAGAAAAATCAAAGTATTATGAGAAGATATCAGTTATAAAGGCTATTTAAGAAATATTTGAGTAGGGACATATGGTGGAGAAAATTTTTATGAATAAATTAGAAGGAATGGAATTTATAAGGTAAAGAGTGGTTAAAAGTGTCACTGAGAAAATGAACATATGTAAGTAAGTAAATATTAGGGAACCAAAATGATAAAGGAAAAAAAAGCTTGAATGAAAATGAATACAATCAAAATTTAGAAGTTACGCTTAGTAAGATAATATTTTTAGATGATGTAAAATAATATGTAATAAGGGAAAATTGAAAAAATATTTTGATGATAAACATTTTAAAAAAAATCAATGAAGTGACTGAAAATATATAAAATATTAGAGAAAAAGCAACAAAAAAACAAATGTGAAAAAAAAATAAAGCACTGAAAATGCAAATGAGTGCATGCGAAAAGACTTGGCCTCTTTTATATAGTAATAGTAAAGAGCATGCACCTTGCCCGTGTTATTGTATTCTTTTGACATGGATCTCTAAAATTTATTCTAAAGTTTACTTTTACTCATTTATTATTCTTCCTATAGATTGGTTTAATAGAGGAAAAAATATTTGATAAGAGAAAAAGTCAATAAGAAAAGTTAGTCTATAAATTATTTATGGATACATATAAAAAAGTATTTGAGAGTGTTGTATGACAAAAACGTTTAACATGAATAAAACTAAGAAGAGAAGAAATTTTTTAACATTCATAAATTAGAGGCGATGACATTGAGGCGAATAATAGTTGAAATTCCATTGGGGAAGAAGAATGTATGTAGGTAAGGAAATATTTTATAAACCAAAATGACAAAGGCTGTAAAAGGAGAAGTTAAAAATTTTGACGATAAATATTTTTTTTTTGAAAAAAAAATGAAGTAAATTTGAAAACATGCAAAATATTAGGGGTAAACCAAAAAAAAAAAAGCACAAAGATGAAGATAAACAAAAATGAAGCACTGAAAGAAAAAAAAAAAGGAAGTGAAACACAAAAAAAAAAAAAGAATGGAGAAGTAAAAAAATTATGAGAAGCTTAAAAAGCATGAAAAAAAAAATAAGGCTGAAAAAAGCAAAAAAATTAAGAAAATAAAAAAAAGGAATAAAAAGACAAAACAAAAAATAATAAAGGAAGAAGTTGGTTCCCCCAATATCAAAGTTTTTTTTTTTGAAAAAAAAAAGGCCTCATGCACAAGGAGAAAATCTTAGCCCGTGCATAGACACGCAAAGAGAAGGAGGTGGCCGAGAGGCCTGTCATAAGCGCGTCAAGCTGGGCCCCACCTTGGCATCCATGCAGTCCTCCATTCAACCAATAGGGCACATGCGTGCATGATATGCTCGTCCTCTTGGCTCATGATTCAGCTAGTGGGTCCCACCACTTTTTACACCGTTGACATAGTGCAATCTTGTGCGGCCGAAACATGCGTGCATGCTTTTGCTTGCAAATACGATGTTGACACATAGAAACTAAATTGATGTTGGCAAATAATATATTGATACATTGTGAAACATTTTGGGAACAGAAATGTTTCGTCGTTTCGTTAACGAGAAAGCAGCATCTCAAAACTTATTCTCAGTTAATATACATGTTAAATATTTATTTAAATTTCTTTTCAAAAAAACATTTATTATTTGAAACAAAATAAAAGTAAACAAAATACATAAATGAGCTAAATAGACATTATTCCAAAAAATAGACTCAGGGTATTAATATAATATTTTCAAAAATGATAAGATACAATTTTATATTTTTTAAACAACAAATTCCAATGTGATGTTTCTTTAAAATAAAAAGGTACTATATATATATATATATATCACTATCATTTAATGACCTTTTTTTAAAACTATCGTGATAGGGGAAAAAAAAGCAGGGAGTTACGCTTAAGAAGACAAAAACCATCATGATAGGGGAGGACGTCTACCATGACAGTTTGCTTCAAAAACCATCGTGGTAAGTAGTAACTTTCCATGATGGTTTTTCAAAAAACCATCATGCAAGGTTGCAACTTTCCATGATCGTTTTTTCTAAAAACCGTTGTGGAAGATGACTTAAAAGCCCTTTTTTCAGCTCGATAATTAGATATAAATCACAAACCCAGCTCTCAAATACATATTCAGAACCTTCCAAAACTATTGTAGCGGTCCCTTTTTGCCTCCATCCTCCTCAATTTCCTTCCTAATTGTAAGTTTGTATTAGATATATTGATAAATTAATGTTGATTTTGTTGTTTATTGATTTGTGTTTATTGTACTATGGATAAGTATGATTAATTTGTTTTATGCATATGATTTATACGTGTTTATTGTTTGTGAAATTGTTTTTAATTGAATTGCCATTTATTATTTTGATTTAGGACTTGCAAAATGGGTAGGAAATGGATGTGCGATTTTTGATTGTCTAGAGAATATGTGAATGGAATGAAAGAGTTCTTAGATTTTGTCAAAACTCATGCACATGGTGATAAAATTCGGTATCTTTGAGTTCAATGTGGAAACCATATATCTCATTCAATTCTAGTTGTTAGAGGACATTTATTTCAAAATGGAATTATAAGTAGTTACAAGACGTGGCATTTTCATGACAAGTTTAAGTTCAATCCAATTTTAGTAAGTAAAGAAAAGGAGGCTATCATGGAAGATAATATGGATGATTACGACAATAGGGTTGACATGGTCAATGATTTGGAAGAACACTTCTTACACTATGCGGATTTGTTTGAGACAATAATGAATGATGCTGAGACACCCGTGTATCAGGGGTGTACCAATTTCATCAAATTGTCTACTTTAGTTGGATTATAGAATTAGAAAGCGTCGTATGAGTGGTCAAATTATAGTTTCATAAAGCTTTTGGAATTTCTAGGAAGGCTTCTACCAAAGGATAATTTATTACCAACTAGTATGTATGAGGCTAAGAAGACTTTTAGCACTTTAGGAATGGAGTATGAGAAAACTCATGCTTGTGAAAATGATTATATTCTTGATAAGAATGAGTATGAGGATGAGAATTATTGTTTGGTTTGTCAACAGTCAAGGTGGAAGAAAGTAAAGAAGCCAAAAGATGGTAAGAATAAAGTGTCGATGAAGGTGTTATGGTACATTCCACCGGTACCACATTTGAGGCATTTATTCTAAAACGCAAAATATGCCAAGAATTTGACATGGCATCATGACAAACGGATTGACGATGGTATGCTTGGACATCCAACAGATTCACTACAATAGAAGATTTTTGAAGCCCATCATCCCAAGTTTAGTGCAGATCCAAGAAATATACATTTCGTTTTGCTGACGGTTAAAATGAACCTACATGTTAACATGAGTAGTAGGCATAGTACTTGGCCCATAATACTTGTTAACTACAATCTCTCTCCAAAAATGTGCATGAACCCTAAGTTTTTAATATTGTCTTTATTGATTCTTCACCAATCAGGGAATAACATGATTTGTACTTGGCACCGTTAATCGATGACTTCAAAAACTTATGGTAAAAAGGAATCAAAGTTAGAGATGCTTACTAAGAAGAGATGTTCACACTTCGTGCAATGTTTATATGGATAATTAACAACTTTTCCACAAATGACAATTTATCTAGTTATTTGGTGAGGAGTTCTATTGGTTATCCTATTTGTATGAAGGAAACGTCCCACAATTGGTTGAAGAATGGTAAGAAAACCATTTTTCTTGGTCATAGAATATTGTTGCTCAGAAATCACCATTACCGCAAACAAAAGAAATCCTTTGATGGCAACATTGAAGAAAGAGACCTTCCTTGTCCTTTGATGATGAACAAATATTTGAAATGGTAAAAGATGTAAAAGTGGTATTCAGGAAGAGAAAACGAGGTAAGGACAAGCCACAGATAAATGGACCATGGAAAAAGAGATCAATCTTTTTCGATCTTCCATATTGGAAGACATTTTTTGTTCATCATTGCTTGGATGCTATACATATTGACAAAAATGTTTGTGAATCAATAGTCGCCACATTGCTTGACATTCTGAGCAAGATGAAGGATAGTGCAAAAGCATAGTTGGATCTCATGGAAATGGAGATTAGGCTTAATTTGTTTCTTGAGAAAAGATGGAACCACATTTACTAACCTTCAGCAAAGCGCATGTTGTCAAGAGAGGAAAAGAGAAAGCTTTGTGAATGGCTTGCTTCGTTGAAAGTGCTGGACGACTATTCTTGGAACTTTAAATAGTTGGTGTTGGGGAAGGATTTGAAACTTGTTGGTATGGAAACACATGATTGTCATGTATTGATGCAACAATTGCTACCACTTGCATTACAGGGAATTCTAACAAAGGATGTGAGATTTACAGTTACCAAGGTGTGCTTGTTTTTAATTCAATATGCTCCAAGGTATATGCTAGATTTACTACAATTGGAGTTGGTGCAAACCTTATGTATGCTTGAGAAGTATTTTCCACCAGCATTTTTTGACATCATGATTCATTTAATGGTGTATTTATTATGTGAAGTTAAGTTATGCAGACCGGTATATTTGAGATGGATGTACCCATTTGAAAGGTATGAAGGTTTTGAAAGGCTATGTAAAGAATCGAAATAGGTCAAAGAGATGTATAGTAAAAAGTTACATATTTAAGAAATCGGTTGAATTTTACTCCAAGTACTTGTCTAATGTGGAAGCAATTGAGGTGCCAAAGATAATAAACATTGAGGCTAGGGGACTATCTATTGGCAATCCTTCCTCAGTAAATCGAGGGGAGTGAGAGCAAGCTTGTCTTTATTTCTTGCACAATGCTAATGAAGTGGAGCCTTTCATTAAGGTGAACATGAAAGAATTAAAGAAGACAAACCCAAAAAGAGCAAGAAATGAGAAGTAGTTGTAAGATGAACACAATCGGACCTTTCGACTTTAGATTAGAGCACACATCTGTGGCAAGTGCTCCACATCATAAGATAGAGGCATGTCACAAGACTTATAAAACCTAGCTAGAGGACCGTCATCGAAAGTTATAAGGTATACGTCATATTTTATAAATGATTACACTTTTTGCACTCCCGAAAGCAAAGAGAAGCATCCTGTTCAAAATAGTGGTATGACTTTCTGTGCCAAGGCTATGCATATTTCCTCTGCCAAGGATAAGCATTCGGTATATGGGATCATGAACTATTTTGGTTTCATTGAAGATATTTGAGAACTTGATTTTGGGGGATTGTGCATTATAATTTTTAAATCCAAGTGGGCTGACAATAACTATTTAAGGCCAATAATGATGGCATCATGTGGTTGACTTTAGAAAATTAGGATACAAGAATGATCCTTTCATTACGGCATCATAATCAATCCAAGTTTTTTATGCAACAGATCTCCAAGATTTGGAATTGTCCCTAGTAATCCTGATGAAGCCAAGAGTAGTTATTCACAGTGAAGAAGTTGCCAAGGATTGCACGGACATCTCCTCATTTACAAAGGGATTGCCACCGGTTGAAAAGATTGATGATTTTGAAGATGATGTTTTGCACTTGCTTTACGAAGATGTAGAATGGATATATATTGAGGAACTAATGAAAAAAAGAGATGTAAAAGTAAGCATTTGTAAACTAATTTATATTAATTTATTTCAATGTATTTCTTTATTTCATTTTTCATCTTTTTTTTAAGCTAAAGGATATCTATTTATAGTTATATATGTGATAAAAACAGCAAAAAGTAAAAACTCTAGGCCATTAAATGCTTTACACAAGGGCTAGCCATTTTGGGCAGAGGAAAAAAACTTTTGAATTGCTGTTTTTAGACTAAAAAACTGTCATGAAATATTTCCTTTATATGACGGATTTTACAAAAACCGTGTAAGTTTATACATTACATGACGGTTTTTATAAAAACCATCATATAGTGTGGGCCCTTGGGCTTTATATTCAACATGATATTGAAATATCTTGCGCCCCCCAACATTTAAACTCTCTTTCTCTCTCTCTAACTCTCTCGCCCTCATTACCATCAAAGCCCGTCACCTTCGTTGTCGCCCTCTTGTCACCCTTCTGTCGCCTTTGCTGTTTCGTACCCCCTCTCTCTTTCTCTTTCTTTCTCTCCTCCGCTGGCAAGCCCACCGTTATCATCACCGTCCATTCCCTCGCTCGACCCAAAACAGCCTAGCCCTGCCCCCTCTCTCTTCCTTCCTCTCTTTTCTTCCATACCCTATCTCTCTTTCTCTTTCTCTCTCTTTCCCACTGATAGTCCTGTCTCTACCGTAGCCACTACCCGCTGCCGTCGTCATCCACCACCATTACATCGTCGTTTGTAATCATCCTGTTCTTACGGTGGTTAAATGTGAGTTGTGGTTTTTTTTAAAAATTTTTTCTTAATAATTTTGTTAGTTTAAATTGTGATTATGTAATATCAAAAAAATATGATTATAAAAGGTATAATTGTGTGGTTAAATTTATATGATTGTAATCATGTGGTAATTGAAAATGAATTTTGTTTAATACATGATTATGTGGTTAATTTAATTTGTGATTTTGAGATTTAGTGATATGTAATATGTGGTTTTGGGTTTTTGAGATTATGTAACTATGAGATTTTGTGATTTCGTTTTTTTGAGAAATAGATATGTGATTTTGTGCAATATGTGATTATGTGATGTTGTGATTTTGGTTATGTAATTTGTGAAATGTGATATTGTGATTTTGTTAATTTTGATTATGAGATTTTGTGATTGATTTTGGAATGGTATACTAAAAAATCAATTTATTTTTTGGGAATGTATCAATTTTCTTGAAATAGTGGTCATTGGGATATCGCTCTTTAGTATTTATTGTAATGTCATTTTCTAAAACTCATTGAATTTCTAAAAGGTAATTTAGTTCTTTCTAAAAACAAAAGTTAATTTAATTTTTCCTAACTTAGTTATCTTATTTTATAATATGGATCTAAGCCAGATGTTGATATATAGAGTAGGAAAAGTATCACATCTTCACTTTTTTGGTCAATAGATAAACTTTTTGACTAAAAGTTAGGGAGGTTTTATTTTTCACCTATCATAAACTAGAAACCTAACTAAAATTTGTTATGGCATAATTCCACTAATTAAAATGTGTTTGACAATGTCATCTTATTAATAGCAATTAATATGTTATTAAGTGATGATGGAAAATAAAGAAAATTTGTTATTAAGTGAATATCTCTTTTCGTAATTAATATTTTTAGTTTTTAACTTTGGATTTATGATAATTTATGTATTTGTCTTTGCATAAGGGTTTGGTTTATATTAGATAAAAATGTCTCAAGAGAGTGATAATGACTACTATGATGAAGAGTATAAAGAATGCACAACATTTTCCTCTTAATATACCTAGGCAAAACAAGTTAGTAAGCCCTAAAGGCAAACCGAATTCGTTCCCAAAGTAGATTTTTAGCAGAGCACTACTTTGATGAAAAAAGTTCATCGAATGAAGAAGAGATGTTTAAGAATAGAAGTGACATTTAATTCAAAAGGCCAGCTAGAATACACACCTAGAAGTAAATTAAGCAGTTGAATTAGAGTCCTTAGTCAAGAACACGTTCCAATATGGATTAAAGATTGGAGGACAAAAGATTTGGACTAAGTAAAAGAGATGATTTGGAGAAAGCTTTATGAAGCTTTCATAGTTGAGGGGTGGTACAGGAAAAAAGCTTTGAAGATTTGCAGAGAATTAGCAAAAAGGTTTAGATCTGATCTTTATGTTATTTTTGTAAGGCCCAACCTTTTCATTTTGGATGACAATAAAAATGTATCCAAGCGGCCTTCTACGGTAGTACATTGCTACCTCTCTATAAATGATGACGATTGGGAAGCTTTTTTGAAGTATCGATGTTTCATTGAATTCAAACTGCTATTAGCTAAAGTAAGAAAAATAAGAGCTAAAAATAAATATGGTTCTATGGTCAGCCAAGATGGATATAGAAAGCTTGAGCAATCATTGGTATGTTATTATCTTACTTGTTTTACATGTATTAATTATTCTATCATTAATATGTTACTAATATAGCATAACATAATTAGTTAAGATAGGCGTGCTACCAACGCGGGAGGAGTTATGAGTAAAAACACATCAAGGTCTTGATGGACAATTTAAAAATCCAAGAATAACACAAATTGGGAACTTGATTATAGGTTTATTGAACCCAAATTATTAATTTGTAATTAATAACCATTGAAGCATATTAAAAGCAACTTGGTTTGTTGTTGTTTTATAGGATGAGTACACGATGCAATAAAGTTAAGAGACTTTTTAGTCCATCGGTAACGATGACATATTGACGAGAGCACTAGGAAAATCAGAATATTCAAGACGTGTTCATAGTCAATCAAAGTATATGAAGCAATCTCAATACTTCGACCTTTAACTAGGTTCAAAATTTGATTCCTAAATGTCAAAAATATAAATAAAAATTACAAAACTATGAGGTCTTGTCACCGAGTACATTTCCCAAGGACGTGCCAGACCAACGGATGAGAGCCTCTAACAATGCAACAGCTTCAAGGCTAGCTGTAACCTTTCCAATAATATAGTAGAAGCTCCACAAGCTCCAAAAGTCCAATTATCACCTCATTGTCAAGAGCCCAAACAATATCAAGACTGTAGGCTCTTTGTTGACGATAGAATTAATGGTGGATGTGCACTTGTTGCACCTAGGAAGGCATGGATGGAGATTTTTTGAACTAATATAATCCATGGAAGACCCTTAAATGATGAAAAAATGCGCGTTAGCATCATTACTATTAGAGTTAGAACAACTGAATTGCATGTTTTGATATTTGAAGCAACAACTATGGATGAAGCCACCGGTAGCTTCGTTGCATGGCTAAAGAGGTTAATTAAAGTTGTCGCAATGATGAAGATAAGTCAAGTGCCTATCCACGTTCCACAAGATCTAGGGGAAAGAAACACCAACAAAAGAAAAGTTCTTCAAAAGCAAGATAATTATAACCTGAGGTAGAATCAGAACAAGAACAAACCGTTGCCAGTGAGCCACTGCCTGCATTTAACTTTTCTTTAGTACCTCTAGAATTTATGTAGGTGACTTTGTATGCACATTCTTTCATGCACAATGGGTAGATGATTCAGTGCCCAATATCGGAAATAATCACTGGTAATAAGTTGCCTATCTATGTGAGGTATGAAGACATTTATTACTTTGTCACCTTTGATCAAATCGGGGTAAACTATATAATTTTATACCTTAAGTAATAGCTATATCCTTTACTCTTACTTTTTTAAATCTAAGTTGAGATGTAAGGTGCTTTCAAATAATTGAGTGCATTCTTTTTCATTGTAGTTTTTTGGCAGAATGTTGTGAACTTCAAGGCAATTTCAGCTTCATACCTTTGGCAATTGTTTCCAGTGTTACAAGAGACATACAAGTGATTGTAGAAAGCATGCCACGTCACTGCTCCACCTATTAGCTCAAGCACCAAAGGGGAAATTATTCTTTGTGTCATACAATGTTGGAGAACATTGGATGTTGGCACTTGTTTTACAATGGGAGGACCAAATATATTGGTTTGATCTCTTTGGACACCCACCATGTGATGATTTTGTACTACTCATAAGATTGTAAGTATCAATTTTTCTTATAAAATTAACTACGTTAAGTTTTATATAATTGTGTTTGTTAATTCATTTAATTATGACACATTGTTAGGGTGCTTAACGATTGGAAACTTCAAGCGAGAAGTGGTGTAACATTCTGACCGAATGAAACACTATATTCCAAACGTAAATGTCCAAGACAACAAGAAAATATAGAATGCGGTTTTTTTTTATTATATGTTTCATATAGGATATAATTAATAATGGCATATAAGACCTAGCAAAAAAGGAATTTTATATAGATATAGATATAAATGAAGTTAGAATTGAGTGGGTACAATTTATAAATAAGTATGTCAAATTTAGATAAAGATAGTAGATAAATGATTATGCAAAATAGTTCAAATGTAAATGATCTTGTAAATACCTTATAATTTTGATATACATAATTTTTTTTTATGCAATTAGGGCTTTATAGTAATAGATAAAACACAAGACTGGCCATCCAACGAAAATTAGAAATTTGGGCAATTTTTTTAATGTATGACCAATTTTTCATGACAGTTTTAGTCAAAAACCATCATGGAAACATTACCTTACACGACAGCTTTTATAAGATTACGGCATACCAAGTTTCCACAATGATTTTTATCTAAAACCATTGTGGAAACATTACCTTTTGTAACTGTTTTTCAAAAAACCGTTATGGAAACATTACCTTTCATGTACCGTCATGTAATATTGTCATTTCCATGACGGTTTCTACAAAAAATAATCGTAATAGAGGTCTCTCCAAACACCTAAATTTGGCACCTATATGGATGTTCTATGACGGTAAAGAACTGTTGTGAAAACTCAATTTTGTATCACGACGGAGGTTTTTATGATAGTTTTTAATAGTCGTGAAAGCCTTCCATGATGGTTTAAAACCATTGTGGAAGGCCCAGTTTGTAGTAGTGTATGTTGCAAACTTTTCTCCTCATTTTCTTTAATCCAACCGTCTAAGGCATTTTGATCTATGTTTTTTTTAGGAACGTTGCATTTATTCCCTACCTTTTTTTTTGGAAGATTATTCCCTACCTTTTATATTCATGTTAAAATCACCTCATCTAAAACTCTAGTGTATTTTGGTCAAAATAATAGTATAAAAAATTTACCATCAACTTCATTAAAATTTGCTTCCCTAAAAAATTCATCAAAATTATTTTCATATATTACCCATACACATCTTTATTTTTCTCGTTTATGTCTTTGAAATATGAGCATAGTAACACTTTAGATCTTATACTTTTGTTTTTGTACTCATTTTTTCTTTATACTATATCCTTACAGCATAATAACAAAAAAAAATAAGAGCAAAATATTTTAATTTTTAATATATGTTTTAATAGTAGTGAAGCAAAAATTTGTCACATAATAAAACATTTTTTTATAAAATTGCAAGTTATGGCTTGACGGACATATAATTGCTTCTATTAAAATTTCAAAGGAGCACAAGGAGAGGTATGATCGGGAGGTTTGGCTACAACTATGCATTTTTTTTCTTTTTGTGTTGTCTCTCATAAGAGGAAAAGAGGAAGCTCAAAGACAAAGACAAAGACAAATAGGTTCTATGGAAGCATTAGTTATAATAAATGGTTAGAACCAATTTTGGTTGAAAACACCATAGCATGTAAAAAATTTATACTGTAGCATACTTTTTCTTAACACTGTAGCATGTGAGAGCTTTAGACTACAACAATTAAAATTTTTGCTTCTAACTCATGTTGCCAAACATCACAAAAGACTTCAATGATGGCGACAATGATAAATCTTTGAAAACATGGTCCATACAAACTCATTCAAGAATTGTTTCATGATGACATCATTGATCTTTGAGTGGCTTGATTCATGATGAGATGATATATTTTAAAAGAGTCCCGCCCTTATTGGAATAGGGTACTTATAGAACAATAAGAGTAATTCCTATTTAATTATGTGAAATTATTTGCTATATGTTAGGATTTTAAATCTTATTTTTATGTTGTCATCTATTATAAACAAAACATATGATTTTGTGGTAATATTAGGAATTATTTGCTGAATATTTTCGAATTCCTTTTATTGAGTTTCCTAATTTGTTTTGATTGATGGTGATGAGTTTTAACCTTCAAGAATGAGAAATTACTTGTCTTGATTAGTATCTTTTCATGAAAAATTTTGTGAGTAATATTAGCTATTTTCTTGACTTATTTAGATTTATTTCATTGAGATTTGTCCAATAAAATTTGGGATAAAATCTAAGCAAAAAGGAAATTGACACAATTGACTTTCTTCTTTTGTTTCTAGTTTTTATTTTCTAACTACAATAAATGTCTGCCTATCTATATAGTTAAAGCATGGAGACATCTATCAAGCAACTTTTGACATAACAGAATCAAACTTTTTCGATTTGTTAATTAGGAGAAGGAATCTAGACTCTTTTTTGGTGCTAGGCTTTGCCTATGTAAAGGAGCACATATTGTGATTCATTTTTTAGAGCTTTATAGTGAGAGAATAACCAAAGCATTCCTTAGACTTAAACATCTAGCTCTCAAACTCTGCATTGTCGTTGTGTATTCTTCTAATCCAGAAAGTCTGAGGAGGATCTGGTCATGGATTGAAGGCTCGGAGTATGTTAGTTAGCCAGAAAGGGAGCAAAGTTAACTTGGAGCAAGATAAAGAGTCTGAAGAAAGGCGAGTTGCGAAAGGAGATATCGTGGATTTCAACATTGGTGTAGATTCTAGGCTTTCTTGTAATTCTAATTCTTGTAATCATAATTCGGTATTAGTGGATCCTTTTTATCTTTGGTGTGAGTAGCACCCGTGGTTTTTTACCGTAAGGGTTTTTGGCCATCCTAAAGAATCATATCACTGTGTTTATCTTTTTAATTTCTATATGTTTATATTACACAATGTTTATATTTGGTTATTGTTTACACATGGTACTATTAACGCGTTCTATACATACAAAACACTGTTTGTTTCGTCCGTCAGGTCCCTATACTATATTTATGAGTAAACTTTATAAGGATCTAACCAATGCTATTTAATTTTGTACATGAAATTTTTATATATAAAAAATGTAATTTTAAAGGAGTTAATACAAATCAATAAAGTTAACAATCGGTAAATAAAGTTTGACACTTTATTTTGATAATATTATGGAGTTATCTATAAACTAATTGGAGAAATGATGTTATCTTAACCATTGTAACCTTGATTTATGAAATTGAGACATCAATGTATTCTAAATATGTTCAACTTGACCATAATAGAATTAGTTTGATTAAATGTTTTTTCAAGAAAAGAACATGTATTCTATTACTAGATGACCAAATTATAGATGAATTGTTGGTTTTCTAAAACAATTTTAGAAAAAATATATACGAAAATGTAGTAAAGGTATGGAATGCATATAGCAAAAATTTTGATAAACCTTTCATAAAAAAATGCTATAGATTACATTAATTTAACACTTAATAAACATATATAATCGATGCTTATCCCATTGAAGCGATTAGGTTAAGAATCTATTGTAGAAATTGTTCTCCATATAAACAGCTATTTTCTTTGCCTAGCCCTTCGCACCAAACAGACGTATGTGTGAGGGTACAAGGAATTAGGTTTCTAAGATCCTACTACTAACTTTTAGTCTCCCACTAGTTTCAACACATTTGCAGAGTAGGATTTGAATGTAAGAATACTTCTTCTTTTTTCTATCTCTTTACTCGCCTACTGCTAGGGTTACCAATAAAATTTTCACAGTCTAACCAATACTATCGGTTGTGTACAAAATGAATATAGGAGTCTTTTATTTATAGAGAATGAGAAACCCACTTAATTATGAAAGCTTTCATTATTTTAAATTAAATATCTCATATTTAAATATAATAATAATTTTCCCCTTTCCTTATTTGGTGTTAGTCAGAAGAGAGAAAAATTCTACTTGTTACCCAATCTGATTTGTTTCAAAATTTTAAATTTTCAATTTAGGAAAATCACATTTTTCAAAATTAGAAACTTCTAGAAATAGGAAACTTAGTGAATGAGTATTGGACTACATAGGAACCCTTCCCTATGCTCTTAGACGCCACACACAATGGTGGGATCCACTATGTGTCTTCTAAAAATAATTAATATTTATTAATTTCATTATGTAATAATTATAAATTAATTTATAATTAATTTAATTTGAGTAATTGCTAACTTAGAATTCCTTAATCCTATATTAATCAATTAAATCATTTATTTCACTTGTCCAAATAGTTTGCAAGGTTGGTGGGGGGCTAATGGACCCATAACTTCAAGCTTCAATAAAACCAATGTCACTGTTAATTAACTATACATTTATCTAAGAATGTAATTCATATTAATTTCACAAAATTTATGTTTGGCTCATAATTTACAAAAAGGTCCATTGAGTATGAATAGTGACATTGGGGAAAGGCCATTAGTAAGTTTTTCAAAAATCAACTAGCCACTATTCATATTAGTTAACCCATTATGGGCCACTTGGTTCTAGGAACATGTTACGGTAAATTAACCTCTCATTTAAAGGACATTTTGCTTCCCAGTGGTCATGAGCACATCGAAGGTCTTAGGCCCGAAAACTAGAATTCTAACATTGTGCTACCTTTTTTTTGTAAATATAATTTTAAAACTATTTCAAAGAATTTAAGTGTTGTTTAGTATGAAAAGCATAATATTGTTTTAGCCGGAGGGTTACATATGAAGAATTATATGTTTTTTGACCATTTTACTATTTTCTAAAAATTTCATGTCATAAATCATACGTTCAATTGGAACCCTAATTTGGCAAAACTTTTTATTGTAAACTTGTGTAGTTTCTTGAAGGCTAAAACTTTTGTGTTTGTCGTAAATTAAAATTCTACCATCAAATGGGTGTTATGGTCTAAAACTCGTATAGTAGTAGCATTTTATGACAGTTTTAGAAAATAGCATAAAACTGTATGTTAGAGACAGATTCTTAAAAAGATTTCTTGTAAAGTTCTTTGTTTCGAGTCGATCTAAGAATTTTTTGTAAAAAATTAATTGTGTCAAGAAATTGATTGGGCTCTACGTGGTCTGTATTCCTAAAACTCCAAACTGTATTGTGTTAAAACAGATACTAAAAAATGCTGCATAATTTTGAAAAACTACTTGAAACTCCGACTTAAACTCTGTTTTGAAATAATTTCATCAATGAATAATTATAAATTAATTCATAATTAATTTATTTTAAGCAATATTTAATTTAAAATTCTATAATTTTAAATTAATGAATTAAACCAAGAATTCCACTTGTCCAAACATTGTTTAGAAGGATAGCTAAAGGATTAATGGACCTATAATTTCAAACTCTAATAAAACTAATATATTAATTATATTTTTTAATTGATATATTACTCTTTTAATAATTTGAATGTTACTGTGCTAAAAACTTTTGTATTATTAAAATTATAGATATTATTACTCATATTTTAAAGTCATCTATTTGATATAGTCATTATATATAAATTAATCCTCTATAAATAATTAATAATTAGAGTTATGTAAAATCCTTTAACTTCTCTAATTACATCTTTATTTTTGAGTACCTTTGATATTCTAATGAATAATAAATTTATGAACTTAATCACGAATTGAGCACTCTTATTATTCAAGACCCGAACCAATACTTAAGAGAATTGTTTATCTACTTTTTGTTAGAGAAGGAATATATTCCATCTTGTAATATTAACATTCTCGGTTACTTATTTCATTATGCCTTCAAAATACAATGGATAGGATTGGATTATTGAATCCATATTGAGTAAATAAAAAAACATAATTCCATAAATAGAAGTCTGCTAATAAGTCAAGATTAAGATCATCTTATAATATGGCCATCAGTCGATGTGATTAGAACTTGCAATATTTAACAAAAATTATTAGCTTTTCATAGCACATCATATCTCAGTCTTGCATAATCTCATTATGTACAGTGCACTCATTTAATGACTTACTACATTATCTTCCCGTATATAACACTTGTATATATAATATTTCAAGTCACATGAATAATTATAGAATTTTAATGATATTCATAAAGTATTCATAATACATGCACACAAAAAGTGAAAAAATTCACTTTATTTATTTATAAATACGATCTTTATAAAACGTCACATGCTTTAATGTCATTTATCCTAATAATAGATTGGAATTGGTTACTGGAGTTAGATTGAAATGGGTGATCCCTTTGTTGTTTGATGTGCCAGTGGTGCATATCTTTATCAAAGGCTCATAGCAAAATTGCAATGAATTCTCATCACAAACAAGTACCTTCTCCGAAACATATCACCCATGAGATTTCTTTACTTATTTGGCACCCAAATTAGTATCATAAAACCCTTAGAAAAACCAATTCCAAACCCACTTCCAAAAGCCATTATTTTTATTATCACACTTCCCTTTATAGTACATAAGGACATAAATATGATCTACAACTAGTATGAATCTTGAAATCTATAAATTAATAAACTATAGTTATCAAAGAATATATAAGATCATTGTTGAAAAATAGTGATGTATGAACAACTTTGAACAACCAAAAGGCTATTTGAATGACCTAATAAAATCGTCGAAAAACTCTAAGAGAAACCAATGTTTAGTAAGAATGACTCATGTTAGTTGTTTCGGTTGTTTGAATTCAAGTCATCTTTAACCTTCAACCTTGTATTGTTAATCTCTAAAATCATTTTTTTTGCATGAAAGCTAAATTTTAGCATAAATGTGAGCACACAATTCCAAATAAATCTCTGAAACTTAACTTATAAAAAAAATTTAAATCGATTATAACCTTCAAAATTTAGCAAGAATTCGATTTGGATTTCACTTCATGTTTTCCTCTTCAAAGTAATTTTTTGTGCAGAGTTTTGTGACGAATTTCTTCAAGTTTTTTTAGACGTCACTCTTTGGTGGCTGCATGGTTGCTGGAAAAATGGGTAAAGAACCATTCTCATTAAAAGAAAGGAGTGAATAGAGACAGATAAGTGCTTTGGAATATGGGTTTCTACGTGAAAAATTTTCAGCATTCTTTTTTCAGATTAGCCTTAATTTTAGTTGGTAAAGTTATTAAAGCTTGTATTTTAACTTTTTTTAAGAAGAAAGTCCTTTCGCTAATATAAATTTTTAGATAGACATTTCTTAAATAAAGAAATCTCTTTATCTTATTTTTCCAATTGACAATAAAGAAAACCTTCTTAGAGACTTAAAATCATGAATCATGGTCTCGGAATGAGATATTTTTAACAATATTGAAATGAGTTTTCAAATGCCATATGTAGAATATGCCTATAGATAGTTGGTTTTTGGACACGTAGGGCATCCTTGGATGTAGGTCTTAAAACCCATACAAAGCCACTATGGTGGCATTAACTCGGCTTTGCACTATAAGTATATTTAAATTAAACGTGTACTATATAGATAAATAGTTTGTGGAATATGATTTTATGAATTTCACAATTTATATAGATTTTTTTGTTTAAATTATGTTATACTGAGTTTTTTTGCTCATTCTTTTAAGTTGTATTAAAAATTATATAATAGTATTTAGCAAGAGTTTTCAAAATACTTGATTATTGGCTTCACTATGCACAAGGGTTGCTTCTATTTAACATTTGGCAGTTTCTACATACTTCTATCATTTGCAAGACTATTGTATATTCATTATATTTTTGAGACTTTGGAAAATCTATTTATATTTATTTTCCAGAAAAAAGTTAATTTTAGATTTGGATTATTTTAACTTGACTTATTAATCTTTTAATCGCCTTTAACCACTAACTCTCATTTTGGGGTATTACAAGCATAGTAGTTTTAATACAATGAAACAAAGAAAGAAAAAAGAAAAGATAGAATGATGCAACACTTTTATGCCATACTTTTCAAAAATCTATTTATTCATGTCAATTCAAATGAACATCCCTCAAAACTCTTTCAACTCTCTCTTCCTCTTTTTCTCTCATCCACTATAAATTTTTTAGTGTGTTCATAAGTTTTAAACGTTTGTTACATTTAGAAAATAGTAAGGTTTGAAACATGACAATTATAAAATTTTTCAGATTATAATGTGATTTCATATTTAACGTATGTATGATAAATGTGGTTGCAGGCATAGTCTGACGTTAAAACCATACCCGCCTACACTTATAAATGAAGAGTTTGAGTTTTTATTCCATGTTTAAAAAAAATATACATGCAATTAAATACTTAAGGCTGGCTGAGGGGTAAGGACATGAAAGGCTAATGCCTTAGGCCTCATATCAAGTTTCAACATAATTAAGTACCTTTTTTTTTAACATGGGGTTGAAGGATTCGAACTCTTCTCCTTTAGGTGGAGTCGGATATGTTTTTACCGCTAGGCTATACATGCAATTACATGATTAAGTACTCTTTATTTAGCATTATGTTGGCCTCAAATTCCAATGGAAAATTTTATTAATCTTTATCATTATTCATATTACATATGCTGTAATGGTTGATTTCTTTCAATAGCGTAATATACATTTCTTCACTTATTTCAAGTTTCTAATATTTTTAATAGCTCTATAACAAATTATTTAAAGAAATTATGCGAAATAACAGATTTTGCTATACCATTAGTATATTATGTCAGAACTTTTAAAAGTGTAAAAATAATAGCAGAATCATTTTTTAAAATAACCAAATACCCTAAACTGCCCCTAAAATTAGATCTCTTTGTTTTTTTTTTCCTTCATTCTTTCTCCTTCTCATTTCTCCCACTTCCTATTTCTCTATCTTCTTTTTTCTCTGTGTTTAGCAACCGGGACTGCCATGACTTTGACCTCTCAATGTAGTTGGCGGCATCAACATGCACATCACCATCGCCGAGATCGAAGCATCGAAAAGAGAGAGATGAAAAAGACCCTATAAGGAGCATTGATGAGCACATATCAGTTCTCTAGCAGAGTCATGTCGTGATCAAGAATAAACGCTGTGTTTTCTTGATTGACGAGGATAAAGATAGGTCAAGAGCTCCTGAGGTTTTGATTGTTGTTAGATATTGAGTTGATTGAACATTGCTGTGAT
Organism: Artocarpus hirsutus; assembly: GCA_946598075.1. Classification (NCBI taxonomy): domain Eukaryota; kingdom Viridiplantae; phylum Streptophyta; class Magnoliopsida; order Rosales; family Moraceae; genus Artocarpus; species Artocarpus hirsutus. The sequence continues at coordinate 61,677 of CAMOHE010046845.1, forward strand.
GACCAATGCGTGACAAATAAGGAAGAGAGATATGGTAGCGGTGTGGTGTTTTTTTGTGAGATTTGATGCTAAAAAGTGTCAGAGAAGCATGTGGCTACCAACATTATGAAGATCGGCTCCATTCTGGTCTTAGGGAGCATGACAATATCGTTGGAGGAGTTTGACGAGGGTGGCACATTGGCGATTGTTACTAGAGCATGCTGTGGTAGGTGCTTTTTTTTTCTTATTTATATAATCTAGTTTTGTGAGAATATTGAAATTTTTAGGCAGAAATTGAAATTTTTAGAGCTAAATATGTTTTTTATCCATTATCGGTGATGTCGAACAACAATGCTAGTAAAATTTTGTATTTTATGGCCGCTGGTCGTTTGTCGAAGTCATTAGTAAAATTTTGTCTTTACACGATAATACAGTATTACCAGAGTAATATTGTATTTCTTGGCCATCAGTGATTCGGCAAAGTCTCTAGTGAATTTTATATTTAGACATAAATGCAATATTATAATGTCAATACTGTATTTCTTGGTTGCTAATGGTTCAACAAATTCATCGATGAAATATAGTATTTACATTTGTAATATAATATTATAAGTTTAATATTGTATTTCCTGATAGTCAATAGTTTGATGATGTCTCCAGTGAATTTTTGTATTACATAGTAAATACGGTACTTCACTATAAATATTGTATTTCTCGACCGTAGATAGTCCGACGAAGTCGCCAGTGAATTTTTGTATTTACCGTACTAGTCGCTGACAATCTAGTGAAGTTACCTATGGATTTTGTATTTACACAGTAAACACAGTATTTCCTAGTAAAAATTGTATTTTTCAGCCGCCGGTAGTACTGACTAGGGAGGAGAGTGAGAGATATAAAAGATAAAAAAGTGAGGGTATTTTGGGATTTTTATTCTCAATTTCGTATGAGATATTACTCACTTTAGAAAATATATATTATTTCCAAAGTTTTAACCTAAATATGCTAGTTTACTCTTTTTCCTAATTATTTATACTTATTAAACTCGTTTCATTTCATTTCCTTTTTTTTTGTGTTTCTATTTTTCTTTTCGTATAACTTTTTAATTCAATATTTTTAACATAGATTTTCATTAACTATTCCTTGTTCCATTTTTTTTAAATTTGTATATCTAGTATCTACTCATAATTTTATGCCTACTAGCTTAAATTATTTCTCAATTTTCCTCTGAGAAACTAAAAAAGTTACCTTTTGAATTGAAAAACGTGTTTCAAGTTCATCTTTCACACACTTTATAGATTATAAAATAAAAGGAAAAGATAAAGATATGGTTAATAGATTAATTCATTTATGACAAATATTTTTTCTTAAGAAAAAATGTTGACAAACATTTTAATATTTAAAAAACTCAATGGAATATCTTTTTCTTTTTGAAAATTGATTTTTTTTTAGGGTTTTTGTATTATAAATCTATAAAATAAGCTATTTACAGGCAGCTATATCATTTTGTAGTACATGAAACTGAAAAAAAAATGAAATGCAAAAGATTCATTTTGTAGTTCAAAAAATTAAATGAAAAAATTGACAAATAATTAAAACCAAGAGATATAATTGTCTAATTAATCCCGATTTATTTAATCTCCGTTGTAGTTTACCCTATTCTTCATTTTTTTTCAAAAACAATTTTCATATTTCTTCTCTTTATCATATGCTATAAATGTTTAAAGTATTTCTCTTTCACTTTTTCCTTTTTTTTTTTGAGAAATTACAACAAATAGCAATTTTTGGAAAACACTTAAAAGCATTTATCATTTCTAAAAATAATAGTTTCTAATATTTTTTTTAAATCTCAATTCTACCCTTAGCAGTAGTTTTAGCTCTGCTTCTCTCTCTCTTATCAAGCTTCAAAGCCAAAAAAAGAAGAACATAAATTATGTGACATCAGCATTGCTAGAACATTACAAACAATAGTGATTCAACGATCGTGGGTGCAATCTCATGTGTCAGTCATGCAACCCAACATGAAGGCTTGATGGCAAGGAGGCTGATCTTTCTAGTCAACGCAACCTCACGAGGGTAGATCAGATAGTGTAACGCTGGCATCATAGAGGGGAGAGAGGATCACATGGAACAATGGCAAAACAATGGAGGAGAAGGAAAGAAAACTGTTCGGAGTTGTGACGACTCATTTGGTGTGGAGAGCAAAGGGCCTGAAATAAATCACCAGATAAGATAAGAAAGTGTCACTACTAGCTCTGATCTAAGGGGAGTTTCAAGTAAAGAATGTTATGATCTTAGTGTTACGATGACCTTGTGCATATGTTACAAACACTTAGGCCCTATAGTTCAAGACAGGAGAATGAATGATTGAAGTTTGTAATTGAGCATAATTGGTCATGTATAATGATAGAAATTATTTTTGTGGGCTATGTTTGGACTTACTAAGCAATAGCTCCTCCAGTTATTTCATTCTATAGGAAATCCATCCAAAAAGCCAAAATAGAGTATACTATTGAGATTGCAATGACAATTGAGCAATGGCATAGTCAAGGGTATGGATACCACTGCAAAGACAGTTTCACTATGAAAATAGATAATTTTGAATTATGAAATAAAATGTTTAGTTTAATATGGTTTATAATGTAAGAAAAACAAGTATTATAAGTACTTTTGAGATCAATAATGTATTATAGAATATGTTAATATAAGTTTATTAAAGTTTTATGATTAAAAAATGTTACTATTTTCTATGATTTATTTCAAGAAAATTTAGTTTAAAAGAACATTAAGTAATAGTCTTAAAGAACAGGTCGTCACACAACCTGGCATTGTTTAATCTCTAAAATCACTTTTTCTTTGCACAAAAGCTTAAGTATAAACATACGATTCTAAATAAATCTCTAAAACTTAACTCATAAACAAACTTTAGACCGATTATAGCCTTCAAAACTTAAGCAAGAATTTGCTTTGGATTCCACTTCTTATTTTCCTCTTCAAAGCAATTTTCTATATGGAGCTTTTAGACAAATTTCTTCAAGTTTTTTAAATCTCAATATTTGGTGGCTGCATAGTTGCCAAAAAAATGGATTAGGAATCATTCTCATCAAAGAAAAGAGTGAAGAGGGAAAAATAAACGCTTTGGAATATGTGTTTCAACATGAAAAGTTTCAATATTTTTTTTCAGGATTAACCTTAATTAGTTGCTAAAGTTATTAAAGCTTGTATTTTAAGTTTTTTCTTAAGAATAAAGTCATTTTGCTAATAAAACCTTTTGGAAAGACATTTCACAAATAAAAAAAAAATCTCTTTATCTCATTTTGCCAATTAACTCTAAAGAAAACCTTCTTAGAGACTCAAAATCATGAATCATGATCTTAGAATGAGATATTTTGAGCAATCTTGAAATGAGTTTTCAAATGCTATTTGTAGTGTATACCTATAGATAGTTGGTTTTTAGATACGTTGGACATCCTTGGGTGTAGGTCCTAAAACCCATACAAAGCCATTATAGTGGTGTTATCTGGGCTTGGCACTATAAGTATGGGAGAATTTTTATAAATGGTATCTTTTATTATTTGCTTTTTATAAATGCCTCAAATGTTTATTTTTGTTACAACTTAACATGTAATATGAATGATAGAGTGACATAACTTTTTGTAAGTATGACATGAATAGACATAACTTTTAAAAGTATGGCATAACATAAAATTTTCTCATAAGTATACTTGATTTAAACATGTACCATATGGATAAATGGTTTGTAGTATATGATTTTATAATTTCACTATTTATATAGACCTTTTTTTTTTTGGTTTAGATTATGTTGTACTAAGTGTTTTACTCGTTCTTCCAAGTTGTCTTAAAAATGCTATAGTATTTAGCAAGAGTTTTCAAAATACTTGATTATCGGTTTCATTATGAACTTGGTCGCATCTATTTGACATTTGACGATTTCTACATACTTTGGTTATTTGCAAGACCATTATATATTTATTATACTTTTGAGAATTCAGAACATAAATTTATTTTTTTCAAGAAAAAGTTAATTTCAGATTTGGATTATTTTAACTTAACTTATTTTTCTTTTGATCACCTTTGACCACTAAGTTTCATTTCATGGTATGACAAGCATAGTAGCTCTAATACACTGAAACAAAGGGATAAAAAAGGAAAAATAGAATGATACAATGCTTTTATGCCATACTTTTCAAAAGTCTGTTTATTCATGCCCAAAAAATAAAGTAAAAAATCTGCTCATATTGGTTTTCAAAAATAATTATTATGAGTTGTTTTCAATTCAATCAAACAACCCTCAAAACTCTCTCAACTCTGTCTTCCTTTTTTCTCTCATCTATTACAAATTTTTTAGTGTGATCATGAGTTTTGAACAATTGTTACATTTAGAAAATAGTAAGGTTTAAAACATAATAATTATGAAAATTCTTTAGATTATTGTATACATTGGATCTACAATTAATTATAAAAAGATTAAATTGTGATTTAATATTTATTACTTGTGAATTTGGGCCCTGAAATCATTGTTCTTAGGACCTATAAAGCTTAATAAATAGAAATAGAGTAATTACAAATTGTAGTTAGTTTAAAATGAAACATGAAGAAAATAATGCGATAAAATTAAATGATACCACATGCAAGATTTATACTGGTTCACTCTATAAAGAGATCTACGTCCACTCGTGATTTTTGCAAAGTTTTGGTAAAGTCAACATTTGTTCTCTATCATGGGAGCTTCATCCCTATTTATAGATAGTACTCGTGGGAACATGGGTTTCAATCTAATGAAAGGAATGGGCACGGTTATGCTTGTAATAGTGGGACATGTGTTAGTCTCTGATAGGGTGTAAATGTCAGGCAACAACTCTATGTTCATCATCGTGGATTAATAGACATCCCTTTGTAACTACCAAACTTAAACATGCTATATCAATTTCAATGAACTAACTCTTAAAAGACCTACGGTAGTGATCAACAGCAAATTCACCCGAAGTGAGGTAGATCGTTCAACCAATCGATCCAAGGATATTGATCCGATAGATGCCATTATACAAACAAATTACTAGCTATTGATCTTCTCAGCAACAACTTGGCCTAAATTGACCAACTCTTTTGGGTTTGATTTGCTCCAATCTCAACTCTGGCCTCCCAAGCCGGGCCTTTACTTAATGATTTGGGCCTAACTAAATCATACCCTAACAGTTAACCCCTACTCCTTAGTTAATGAGATCGACTACAAAAGTGTGATTGATTGCTTCAGATGGGTTTGAATCCTGATTTGATCAACTGTCGCTTCTTTTGCAAGAAACCTCATGTTTACACTACAATCATGACTCTTCCTTGAGAAAGCACGAGAGTTAGTTACATCTTACACATGGCGCCATTTGATTATTGCATTTTAAAATATCTTTGTGCTCTTGATGTCAGCATCTAATTGAAAAGACAGGGCCTCGATTTAAGCAGGAAATCGAAAAGAGGCTTATGCCCAGCCATTATATCATTTCCAAAATTTCTGATATTTGCCATCCAACCCCTAGCCTTCAGACAATATAAGGGTTCCCTTTTCTCTCTTTTCCTCTATTCCATTTTCATTTCTTCTTTCTTCGAAGTTCAAGGCTTTCTAGAGTTTTTGAACTTCTTATCTTTTTCCAAGTATGATTCCCTCCACTCCTTTGATTTTCCTACAATTTTCTTAGCATAAATCTAGTTTTCTTATAATTTTGTATGTCCCAGTACAACTTTGTCTTCATTTTCCAAACAAACCTATAGTCTCTAGAACTGTTTGGCTCCTCGAGGAATAGAAACTTTTAAAACTCCTAATAACTTTTTGAAACCCAAATATTTAGGCTTTTCAATTTGATTAGCCCCAGACTTCTTTCAAAATCTTATTTATTACAAAGATGTCAAAGAAACCCATTGACATTAGTTCAAGCTCAAGCAAAGGCAACGATCCCTGGGGTAGCGATGATGATATATACGTTGACGAGGGGATCCCTCAAAAATCAAGGCTTGAATGGAGCTCTAGAATTGGAGGAGTTGGGAGCAGTAAAGAGGTTCAGATGGTGACAGTAGAATTGAGCAATCTCACTATCAAATGGAGCAGACTAGCATGACTTTAAGTCACTATGAGCAAATTGAGCCCTCTCACAATTATATTTCCACAACAAAAGGAGGCTCATTCTTTACAAAGAACCCTTCATCATTCTTAAAAAATTAAGACCTTTTGGCAATTCACATTAAGTATGAAATCCATCTATCAATAGAAATAAGACTCCCTTATCCTAACAAGCTAGCCAACACTTAAAATGATGGCTGGATTTGCGTATACACCAAGTTTCTTGAACTTGGCCTAAGACTCCTAATTCCTAATTTTGTGCTTCATGTCTTTACCTACTTTCAAATCGCTTTTATTCAACTCATATCGAATAGATTATGACTACTGTTGGCTCTAATATTCCTCAAGGAAGAAACAAAGACCGACTTCTCCATTTTAGGAAATACCGACTTCTCCATCTCAGATTTTCTGAACTACTAGTATATGAAGCAAAGCAACAAGAATTTGTGTCAGTTTTACTTCATTTATAGAAAAACAAAGTAAATCATCGCCAACTTCATTAATGCTGATAGGCAATAGGAGGAGAAGTATTTTTTTATGTTGATCAATAAAGAATCTATCGATCACCTTGAGCGGATCTACTTCCTTTTTAAATTTGAATATATTGGTGAGTAATGTCCTCTAGCTCTAATCTTCATTGTCTTGACTAATTCTTATGTTACTTTTTCTTTTTTGTAGATAACGAACTAAATCATCCTCCTCCAGCCAGGGAAATTTTTAAGGAGCAATTTGAGAAGATCACTTCAGTTGAACATCACACGTGAGTAGAAATCTTTTGACCCAATAGACTAGGATCTTCATCTATCTAAAGACATATCAGAGAAATCCCACTAGGTATTCCTATACAATTCTCCAGTCGAGTCAGTTGGATATTAGTTTTGCCACAGTGTACTTTAGTAGTTATATGGTCCATCAAAATATATCACTCTATTATCTGATGAAGACGCCCTACTTATAGAGCTTACAGTATCAAACATGAAGAAAGTAAACCTGCCATAAGTTGACGAGTTTGTTGCCCAAAAGTTGGCCAAGAAAAAGGCTACTAAGGACAAGACAGGCACAGAGAGCCTAGCAAAGATGAAGGAGATTGACATCACCAAACCTTTCCCTCTAGAGCCAGAGTTTGGGATTTAGTCTCCTCCCAAGAAGAAAACAAGAAAGGGCAAAGTTCCTAGTCATGCAAGGGAGCAAAGCAATTCCTCCAAGTACTTTGGATGCTAATATTGAGACCAACATCATGACAAACTTTGAGATAACTACAAGGATCAAGAAGAGCATGAACTTTACTGTCAATGCAATAAGCCTTATGAGCCAAAGTGTAACTTCTCTTCACAACGAGGGCCGCCACACTATTTCTCCAAGTACATGTTCCTACTAAAGAAATTTTAAGTATAAGAATCAACCAATTTAGTTGTGCTAATCAAATCCAATAGATGGCTATAGTGTTTCTAAGTACTAAATGAGCTTAGAGCACAGTTGATGACTAAAGTCGAGTGACTAAGAAATCTTCTAGCCGAACAAGATTCGAAGCTTCTAAAGGCCATTTTGGAGAAGAAAAGAGCAGAAGAAGCTCTAAAGAAAGCAAAAGAAGATGTCCACTAGCTACCCGATTTGCTTAATAATGCGAATCAAAAGGTCCTTGAATCGGGTAGCATAATCCACATCCTTGAGGAAAAGTTGCAAAAGCAAGTTAAGATAAACAAAATCAAGGAAGGTGAGATAAAGGGACTATTTGAATAGGTTATAGAGGTTCATAGAACCATTACCATCAAAGCTTAACTTGAGCTTTATGATGAGTTCAATGAAGACTAGTTCAAAGGAGTTGATATCGAAGTGAAAATACCCATGCTTTCAAAAGGTCCTTGCTTCTAAAGAATCTAACAAAGAGAGTGAAAAGATAGCTAATCACAACACTAATGAGACAATTCATCCAGAGAAAGATGCTAGCTCCAAAAAAGCAGATCGAATAGAGAGTGAAACTCAAAGTTCTTTGAAACGAGCTGATACGAGCGTCCCAAATTCTATAGAGTAAACGCTATTGTTATTTAGCTCTATTTCATTTCTCATTTCTCTTATCTTTTATTTTTGAAGTTTGTAATGAATTAAAATCTTTGGACTACCAGTATGTTCAATCAAAATTTTTTTATTCTAATCTAAAAAATCGGATTATTCAGAGTCATATTTTTTGTTCAATCTATACTTCCCCCCCTCAAAAGTCTCTTTTATTTTAAAACTGTTACAAAAACTAGACTTTGAGTTTAAAAATGACTAATTAGATAAGGGTTTAGCCATTCTTGATAAATATCAATTAGGTTGATTCAAGACGTATTGTACCAATAATCAAACCCAAATTGATGAGTTTAAGCCATAAAAATGGCAAATCAAGTTGAACACTAGATGAGTAGATTGAATCCAGTATTAGTGGAATTGAGCCATGAAGATGGCAAATAGAGTCGAACACTAAATGAGTGGGTCGAATCCATTAAGTGGAATTGAGCCATAAAAATGGCTAAGCCATGAAGATGGCAAATAGAACTGAACATTGGACGTGTGGATCGAATATGGTGTTAATGAATTTTGAGATCTTAGTACATGAAGCAAAATGGTTGTTATGATGATAACATGGTTGCACTCATTTATACAACACGAGTTGTCTACATTCCTATGTGTAGGGATCAAGCCATATGTAGTTTACCTATATAAGCCTAAGTTCTTTACAACCATTGCTGTTCTTTACAACCATTGCTAAATAGATTATTCGACTGATGCTTAAGAATTATGTTAATGGATAGCCTACCTTGAAATGAGTTGAATAATCCAAATGAAAAACTTGATAACTAACAACAAATTGTTCAGTTCAAGCAATCAAAATAAAATTATGTGTAATACTTTCTCAAATGGTGTGCATTCCAACTCTTAATAATGACGGACCCATCGAGGTTTTTAAGCTTATCAACCTTGTCTAGTACAACTTTCCTGATTCATTATAGGGCTTCCTAGTTAGTAGCAAATTAGCATTTTCCTTTCTCGTATTTGGAAGGCCTTTCGCAAAACAAGTTCTCCCACCAAAAATCTCTTAATTTTTACTTTGGAATTGTAATATCTCGTAGCTGTTTGCTAATAATGATGAAGGCAATACAAGGCATTTTCCCTCTTCTCATCGATCAGATCAAGCATATCCTTCAACATTTCATCATTTGTCTTCTCATTTAGAAAGGAGTAGTCGATGTGAAGATCTCACGTGACTACCTCGATTAGAATAACTATTTCTATCCCATAAACAATAAAAAAAGGGATTCACCTGTTGCTAACCTTGGAGTAATGTGATAGGCCCATAACACCGTCATGAGTTTTTCGACCTAGCGACCTTTCCTTGCATCTAATTTTTTCTTCAAATTTCTAATAATTGTTTTGTTTGTTGTTTTGACCTATCCATTTTCTTTGGATATGTGGTTGTTAAGTAGCTTAGGATGATCTCCCGATTTTGGCAGAATTTCTTCAAAGAGCTGGAGATGAACTAAGAGCCATTACCAATGACAATCTCCCTGGGTACTCCAAACTAGTAGATGATATTTCTCCAGATGAATCATTCAACATCCTGTACTTTAATATCTATAAAGGCCTCAGCTTCGATCCATTTAGAGAAATAATCGATAAGAACAAGTAGATGCTTTACCTACCTAGAGGTTGGAAGAAGCGGTCTAACTACATCCATTGAATATTTCGTAAATAGATGTGGTGAACTAATTGATGACAACTCTTTAGTAGGCTGGTGGATGACAGGTATGTGTCTCTAGCAATTATCACATTTCCTACCAAAATCTTCCAAGTCACTCTATATGCTGGGCCAATAATAACCTTTCCTTTTGATCTTGTTGCACAAAGATCATCCCTTTAAATGATTGCCGCATGAACCTTCATGGAATTCTTGAATTACTTGCTTGGTTTCACTCTTTCCCATGCAATGAAGGTAAAGACCTACATTCGATCGCTTGTATAACTCTCCATCTATCAAGTAGTATATTGTTGCTTGAATCTTGATTTTTGTTGTCATTTATTTGTCCTTTGGGAGCCACCCCTCACTTATGTATATCTCAATTTGTGTCCGCTAGTCTTCTCTAGGATCAATGTATTGAACTTCTTCCATCTTTTCAATGCTGGGCTGCTTGATGAATCCAAGTAGAATGACTTTCTTTTCTTTTACCTCAACTAATGATCTAAGATTGGCAAGTGCATCAACTCTTGAGTTGGAGTTACACGGTACATGCTTTACTTTGAATCGATATAATTGATCCTTTAGCTTGTCAACAATCCCTAAGTAAGAGATCATCTTATTGTCCCTAGCTTCGTACTCTCCAGTAATATGGTTGACGAACAAATTTGAGTCCTTTCCACTATGAGTTTGATAGCCCCTAGTGTCTTGGCCAATCTCAATCTGGGGATCATAACCTTATACTCCACTTCATTATTGATTGCTTTGAATCCCAATGAAGCTCTGCTCGATGTCATCGCCTATTAGTGGTCACAGCAAAACTTTGACTCCTGAGCCTCTCTCGTTGTTGGCACCATCTAGTTGCATAGTCTAGACATTTGGCTCATCATCATTGGGCTCATATGTCAATTCTACAATAAAATCTACCTACACTTGCACCTTCAACATAGTTCTTGGTTTGTGCACAATATCAAACTTGTGAGTTCAATAGCCTTCTTTGTCATTCTTTGGAGACAACTCGCATGTGCAAAATGGCTCCCATCTGGTACGATGAGAGCACTATAATGGTGTGGCCCTGAAAGTATGGTCGTAGTTTACAAATTGATGTGATGAGTGTAAGCACGATCTTTTCAATAATTAAGTACCTTGTTTTTGCATCAAGTAGGTTATGACTCACGAAGAACACTAGCTTTTGGATCGAGTTTTCCTCCCTGATGAGTGCAAAACTGATAGTTTTTCTAAAACTACCAAGTAAAGGTATATTGGTTCTCCATCCTTTGGTTTCGATAGGATTGGTGGAGTAGAAAGGTATTTTTGCAAGTCTAGGAAGGCATGTTTATAGCAATTGATTCATTTAAACTTTCGTGTTCTTCTTTAGCAGCTGGAAGAATGGCAAGCACTTATTTGATGAATGAGCTATAAATCGGCTAAAAGTAACATCTCGCCCTATCAACTTTTGAGCTTCTCGTTTGCTCCGTGGTGATGGCATGAGTTGGAAGGCTTTGATTTGATTAGGATTTTCCTCAATCCCCCTCTTTGTCATAAGATATTCAAGGAACATTCTACTAGCGACCTTGAAAGTACACTTCTTTGGGTTTAACTTCATGTTACACTTCTTTAAAACATCAAAGCATTCTTGTAAATGTTGCACATAAAGATAAGCCTAGAAAGAATTCAATAACGTATTGTCAATGTATACTTCCATATTCTTACTGATTAGCTCCTTAAACATCATATTGATGAGTCTCTGATAGGTGACAACAGTATTCTTCAACCCAAACGACATGACCTTGAAGTAGAAAATGCCGTGCTCCTTGATAAAGGGAGTCTTCTCTTGATCTTTTAGATGCAATAGAATTTGATTATAGCCTGAGTAGGCATCGAGAAAGCTTACACTTCATGACCAACGGTGGCATCAACAAGGCAATCGATATGAGGTAGCGGGTAGCTGTCTTTAGGACGGGCTCTATTTAAGTCAGTAAAGTCCATGCACATTTGCCACTTCCCATTCTTTGTCATCACTATCACTACATTTGCAAGCCCATCTGGGTATTGAACTGTTCAGATGAATCCTACTTCTAACAAATGCCTAACTTTTTCTTTCATTATGTTGTTCTGCTCTATCTCTATTCTTCTCCATTTTATCGCATGGGTAGGTAGTTCAGGTTAACATTACGCCAGTGCATGATAACATAGGTCGATCCCATGCATATCTACATAAGACATCGTAAAGCAATCCCTATTAGCCTTTAAGAATTCCACTATAGAGGTTTTTACCTCTAGATCAAGCTGTAAGCCAATGTTCAGTGTTCGACGCTTATTCTGGGGTTCAATTTACACCTCATCTAGCTGTTCAAGTGCTTGCTCCTCTCGCTCTTGATGGCTCAACCTTCTTGTTAGGCTTGTCTGTAGTTGCTATAAGGTTGGCTTCTTTTGCTTCATTATCGTCAAATAGCAACTCTTGATTGCATCTTGCCTTCCTTGAAATTTTCTAATCTTGCACTACGTTGGAAACGAAAGTAGATGAGATTGCTTTCATTGAGTATATCCAAGGCCTTTCAAGGATTATATTATATCCAAAAGGGTAGTTCATGATGAGAAAATTTGTCATTTCGTTCACTCCGGTAGCATAAAATGGTAACTCGATCCTCCCCAAAGCCGTAGTCACCTCTCCATTGAATTCAACCAAAGTGATGTTTGACTTCTCTATTTTGTTCTTGTTTATTTCTATTTCCTTTAACATTGGGAGAAATAGAATGTCTGTTGAGCTCTTGTTGTCAACGAGTATCCTCTCGATTACACAATTTGTGATGTTGAGTTTAATCACCAGAGCATCATCATAGGACCTGCTAGCCTTAATGCTTTGTCACTATGGAATAAAATCAAGTGCTCTCCTTATTCCTCTATCGCTGAGCTTATGGTCGCTTGATTTGCCCTCATATGATGGGCCATTATTTGGTTGGCAGAGTCTCCAGTATAAATAGAGTCTCTATTGTAACTAGAGCCTCTACAAATGGCTATGATTGCCTTTCTGATTGGTGGTAGTGATGGTGTCTTCTCTTGGGCTCGTCCATTCTTTTGTCCACTTCATTCACGATTGAGCCCATGTGTTAATCTTCCTCGTTTCAATAGGAACTCTCTTAAATGTCCTTTCTTTATTAATTCTGTGATCTCTGTCCTTAGAGCTTTACAATCTATTGTCAAGTGACTAGTGTCTTGTTAGAATTCAAAATACTTTGTTTGGTCGTAAGACTGGCTCAGGACCATTTTGCATGGCCACTTGAGATAATCTTTCCCTTCAAGCTACACGATTAGCTCCATAGGGGAGATATTTAAAGCATATTTTGGTCGAGACAGAGGCCTTCTTCCCCCTTGAGGTTTCCATTTGTCTTTTTTCCTCCATTCTTTTTTTGGAGGTGTTCTGGTTCATCCTCTTCGCTCTGGTCATGCCTTGGATTATCTTTCCATCCTCTTGTTCTATTCCCTATTCCTTACGAGTTCTCGCTCGCATTACTCATTCTCTTCTTTTAAGTCAATCCATCCCTTGGCCCTATTCAAGGCTTCTTGTATCATTTGTGGTACTCTGAGCATTTACTATTTTTGAATGAGTACTTATGCAACAATCTTTTTTTCAAAGCTTCTCGAACCGTTCCACCTTCTAGGTCAGAATTCTTTGAAATTACTTTGCTTAACCTCTTAATATAAACTCGCAATGACTTACCTGGGCTCTGGATCACTGACCAGAGGTCCTTGGTCATTTTGCTTATTTTAATGTGCATAGAATAGGCTTTGACAAAAGAATCTACTAGCTCATTGAAGCTATCAATTCTTCCTATAGGTAAATTACTAAACCATCGTGGAGTTGGTCCTATTAAACTTTGTGCAAATAGCTTACACATTATCTCATTCAATATCAAGTCTAGAATGTTTGTTGCACTAACCACATTCGTATATTAGAGGAGGTGATCCTTCAAGTCCACGGTCCCATGAAACTATAGGAACGCATTGTACTTCGGTAGGACCACAAAAATAATTCTTTTAGTGAATGAGGTTTCTCGGATGTTCTTCAACATGTCGTCAAGTGTTGGCATCTTGCTTGTCGCTTTAATCACTTTCTGGTTGATCTTCTCCTTAACCAACTTTGTATTCTAATGGAGCATGTCTTGCATCATTTGTTGAATGGCTTCCATAGTCAACATGGTCGGAATTGGGATAACTCTTATCTCATTGTCTGCTTGACCCCTTCATTTTGCTGTCTGGCTACTTGGGGCTCTTCTCTGCTTACGCCTTGTGGAGTGTTCATTGCTATTGTGGTCGCTAGCATTGCTAGTGTTGCTATAGTTATTGCAAATGTAGTTGCTGTTACATGTGTCATCGTCGTGTACAATGGCTGCATCCTTTGGATGGCACTATAGAAGGACTGTTACCTAATTGATGGTGGTGTTGGGTGTTGCCACTATGCAGTTGTCATGGTCAGGTCTATCAATATCCAAAGTAGGGATAGTAGTATGAATACGTTGAGAGCTGGGAGTTTTGGTAGCTGATTTGGCTCCTGATAGCATTGTTCTCATTGCTAAGCTGCTTAAGGTGCTTGTTGTGCTCCTAAAAGCACACCGTCTATTCTTGAAGCAGCTTCTTTAGCATCTCTACCTTCACAGCAAGAACCTTGATCCACTTGTCACTTTGAAATGACATCTATGCATCCTCATTCCATTTGACATGAATATTTTGCTTTTCAATGCTGCCTGCCATGTTTGTTGTTAAAACTGTTAAGATCCTCGAGTTGGCAATCTGAAGGCCCCATGGGAGGCACCAAACTATAGATGTTGGATATAAAATTAATCATACACAGATCAAAACGTGATTTAATATTTATTACTTATGAATTTAGAGCCTAAAATCACCGTTATTATGACCTATAAAGCTTCAACAGAAATAAAGTAATTACAAATTGCACTTGCAATAAAACAAAACACGAAGAATATAATGCGATAAAAGTTAAATGATGCCACGCATAAGATTTATAGTGGTTCACTCTATAAAAAGAGCTATGTTTACTATTCTTCACTATGATAAATAAGTTGATACAGATTATAGAGTTTTAAGATTTTTTTTAATAGAACAGTCGTGATTTTTGCAAAGTCTCGATAAGGTCAACATTTGTTCTCTACCATTGGAACTTCACTCCCTCTTTATAGATAGTACTCAAAGGAACGTGGGCTTTAATCTGATGGAAGAAGTGGGCACAATAATGCTTGCAGTAGTGGGACACTTGTCAGTCCCTAATAAGGTGTAAACATTAAGCCATAACTCCATGTTCATCATCCTGGATTAAGGGACATCCTTTTGTAACTGCCAAACATAAACCTATTTTATCAGTCCCAATGAATCAACACTTAATAGACCCATAGGAGTGATCAACATGCAAATTCATCCCAAGCAAGCTAAATCGATAGAGTAATTGATCTAAGGACATCGATCTGATTGATTCCATCATACGAATGAATTACTAGTCGTCAATCTTTTCAACAACAATTCGGCCCAAATTGACTACTCCTTTTAGGTTCAATTGCTTCGATTGCAGCCCTCGCCTCCTAGGCTAGGCCTTCACTTAATGATTTGGTCTTGATCAATTCATATCCCAGCAATTATAATGTGATTTCACATTCAGTATACATAGTCTTAGACATGTATGCCTTGAGTAAAAATGTAATATCTTTTTTTGAGACATTTTTATCAATAAAGAATCTTTACGTTCATATTTGTTGAATGTATGATAAGCAAACAAAAGTCTGAGACTGTCGGTCTAAACGTTTATTCATGATTCTAAAGGTGACAATTTAAATCATAAAATCCGCAATCGAGGGAATAAAGTTGGGCGTTTTATTCATGTAAAGATTGTTATATTGTCTATATCCTGACGGGAGATGGTTTGTTTGGCCATCAGAGGTGAACTCTGTAAATAGAAAGATTGGTACATTGTCATAGGGGACAATGTATTGGATCGAGATATAAATTGTAATTGATTTAGATTAATAATTTTGTCTCAGTATATCAATTCACTTTAGACAACCATATGTGTTGTATCTTAACCCTAAGATGAATAGTAAGCTCGTTATCTTAACTTATGTCTTTTGATGTACCAAAGGGTGACATCTACAATTTATGATGCTACGCATATTGTTACGTTGGAGACATGACTCTTGATAGTGTAGACTTGTTATTCATAGATACATAATCCATACCTCCTTTTTAAGAGTTGATAATATCCTATTATATGTATTATTTGGTAATTGGAAGACTGGAGTGCTCAACCATTTGGATACATATGTGTAACCGAATGGTGTATTGTCTTTGGATAAAAAGTTTTCTGATGGTGAGATAATGGAATGTAAGAGAAAAATAATTGGGAAGGTAAGACAAAATTTATATTTAAGTTGATTATAGATATCCGATGGGGATACGATACATTATGATATGTCATGGAGACTTAGCTATTCGGGCTTTGTAATTTTATATAGTTTGAGAGTGCATCTTTAAGCTTTTAGTGGAATAGCATTAAAGTTGATAATTATGAAATGTATATCTAGGATATTGGATTTCATAATTATCAAGAGCTTAAACTATATAGGTCCATCAGGTCTCCTTTGCTAGCTCATAATAAATCCTGTAACGATACAGCATGCTTTTCCAATAAATTGGTGACTTATGTTAAATTATCAGATTGGTTGTAATCCATAGGATCAGATAATTCATATTTGTTTATCAGTTGAATTAATTTTGTGAAAAATTAATTCAAGACAAACTTGTTGAATCATCCAGAATATTTATTTTCCTAGAGATTATCTAGATAAAGTTGTTTTAATAAGATAATTTCTCAGTTGGGGTTATTTGAATTAAAATTGAGGCTTTATCCTAAGAATCTCAGTGGGAAATAAAAGATTTGTAGGGATCATTTATCGTAAGTTCGATGGGTCGATCTTTAGGTTCAGCCTACCGATAGAGTAAGTTCGACAGGTGGATCTGCCAATTTAGCCTTCCAACCGAATGATAATCCGATCATGCATTTTTACGCGATTTTATCAAATATTGATCTAGATTCAAATTTTTTAAGCCTTATTTGATAAGGACTCACCCTTGGGCCCAACCTCTATAAATAGGGAGTAAAACTCATAAGTTATTAAGATCAGTTGAGAAATCAAGAGTGAGCACTCTATCTGTGAGTCTCTGAAACTCCCTAGAGAGCTATTGTTTATAAATCACGAACCTTAGTTATGGGTTATCTCAATTGGTTTGAAGGAGAGTCTTTGGGGAAGAGCTGCACGTTGAGCGCCTACAATTCTCCAATCATGGATAGAGAATAGAAAAGAAGACTAGTTGGTTGAGGCTCTTTTGAAACGTTCTTCTCTTCACGGATTACAGAAGCTCTTTAGCATTAAAAGGTTAGTAAGATCTAGTTAATTTATGCATATAGCATGTCAAACTTATGTTTTAGAAAATACTCTGATTAAAATTTTTAAAATTTCCACTATGTTCTATTTTTTCAATAATTAGTATTAGAGCGATGGTTTTTACATAAATTTACGAGTTTATGATCATGGTAAATGTATAAATTATGTGATCTTGATCTCTCCTATGCTTGAATTTATTTTTTAGAGAGTTGGCACTCTAGGCTTTCTCTATATTTATGTTTTCATTGAATTATATGGTGAAAGTTTATTAATTAATTATGGTTGATTAAATTGTTATTTAATTATTTATTAGTTAATTAATTTATGCCAGTTACGGTTCCTTAGAGATAAGAATGTGTATCTAGGTTTTTCATGTTATTGGATGACGGAGTATCATCTCCGTCTAGGAATCATTATTAAATTTTAAATTTGTAAGAATGTTATAATTAAATAATTATTTGAAGAAGACGAATTTAGAAGATGGATGATAGTGTTCCATAGGTATTTCCTAAGTCTCTAATTTTATGTTTTTAAATTATTAAAAATAAGATTGAAAAACTACAATAAAAATGGTTTTTTTGGAAATAGTGATATCTGTTCGGTCGACAAGCTGAACCCTCAAGTTCGGTAGGCCAATGGTCACAGGCTGGTAAGCCAAACCTCTAGGATCGGTAGGCTATCCACAAGGCAGAATTCTGACAACTCTGGAGGTATGCCGAATTTGAAAGTTCGACAGGCCGATCTATCATGACCAACAGGCCGAACTATGAGGTTTCGTAGGCCAAAGGTTCATGACCGACAGATCGATTACAAAGATTGGCCTACTAGAAGAAAGCTATGGATTTTCAAAAAAGGTACATTTTTCACTGCAGTTTTGATTTTATGTTTTGAGACAATTCTAATAAACATTAAATTTGGATATGATTGGAAATATGAAGTATTCAATCTATGCATGATTGAAAACTTGGAGATGGATAATACATGAAGAAGGATATAATATGAAGATTTAAGGATATAGAATTGATAATATGTTTTGATTTATCTCTTGTAATCTTTATTTTCTTATCTTTAGGATGGGACCATAATATTACAGCTATTTATTATTATTTTGCTTGTAGTTTTGCATGATTGCTTTGCTTGTTTGCATTATAATATGATTTGCCATATATGTTGATAACATGTCATATAGAATAGGGAGTGCCGCTCATTAAAAAATTGTTCATGTATGTTCTTAAGATAAAACCTTGATTTCAAAAGATTGAGTGGGACAAGGTTTTCAAAGAGATGATGCATCATTGGTTCATAGGTAGCACATGGTGGTTTCGACCCCTAAAAAGGGACTTCATCATGTACTGGGTTTGATCTGCAAGTGGATAAGTATTTTAGCATGATTTATCATTATACACCCCTAGGCAATGATTATAAATCATGAATAAAATATTGAAGCGATGATCATACACGCATGTTGATGTTATTATTATCCTTCACTAGGAGCTCTGTTAATTAAATTGATGGCCAAAGAGATGATTATTAATATATGCTAGATCATACGGGTCATGGATGGCATATATTAATCAGGAGAGGATCCATGTTTCTAATTGAATTTGACAAGTCTCCCTTAGGCGGCTTGTTGAATTTATCGTTGTAAGGTTGTGATATTTTTTAAGGTTTTGATACATAAACACATTTGTATATTTACACGATTGTGTTATGTTACTAAAATATTATGGTTCTAATTGAATTTGCTTATGTTTGGTATATGGTTCTTTATTGTAGACTAAAAATGTCTTAAAACTCTTTATCTTCGATAGTTGACAAAAACCAATTAATCGGTGAGAATTATAATGATTGAAAATAGAACCTAAATATCGTCCTATTCTTTGACAAACTTAAATTTGTGCTGACAACACCATGTCCTCCTAGGCCTATAGGAGATTCCATTAATGAGCAAATCCAAGCGTATGATCGCTGGAAAGATGCTAATGATTAGGCTTGCTATTATGTTATGGCCAACATAAATAATGTGTTGTAGGCCCAACATGAAGATTATGAAACTGTTAGGCAAATCTTGGATAATCTTGAAGACATGTTTGGAGGCCAGACCCTAACAAAACGGCAAGGGCTCTTTGGAATCTTCTAAACTACAAACAAAGGTCACGGATGTCTGTGAAGGAGCATATGATGTTAGACATGGGTTAGCTTATTGAGGCTCAAACTAGTGGAGCTGACATTGATGTTGAAACTCAGATGACTATGATCTTTGAGACTTTATCTGATGTTGAAACTCAGATGACTATGATCTTTGAGACTTTATCTAAGGAGTTTATTCCGTTTAGAACTACATTTAATTTAAGCAATATAAGGGATATGACCTTGACTTAGCTGATGATGTAGTTTCAAGAGTTTGAGCTTCTGATTAGGGAAACTCCTGCTAGTGGCGGGGCCAACTTGGCGGTTGCATCTGGTTCCAATCCTAACCTAGGTAATGAAAAAAAGCAACGGGCCAAGAATGAAAAGTCTTCTATTTCTACAAATGACAAGAATAAGAAGAAGAAAAAAGAACCTAAAGAAGCTTAAATGGTTTTTCTACGAGAAGGTCGAGCACATCAAGAAGAATTGAAGGACTTCTTTTCCCAATGAGGTAGGTGTGATCTTTTGGTTGTCAAAACCTGTCTAGTTAAGGAATCCATGACACTTGAGTTTTAGATTTCAAAGCAACTAATCATGTTTGTGTTTCTCTATAGGGGTTTAGAGAAATGAGAAGTCTGCTTCATGAAGACTTCACGCTTTAGATGGGCGATGGATCCTTAGTGTTGGGTGAAGTAGTGAGAGACATCTATCTTTACTTTTATAATTATAGGAATTTATTTTTGCGAGATTGGTTTTATGTTCTTAGAATGAAAAGGAATTTAATTTCTGTAGGTTGCTTATTTAAAGACTCTAATGTAGTGTTTTTAATAATAAAGTAGTGATTCGTAAAAACAAATCTTTTATCTATGATGGATGGATGCAAAATAATCTATATTTTATCAAACCTACGATGGGCTTACTATTGAATACTGAGGTTAATGATAATAATTCTAAAAGACTTAAAACTTCTCACTCTAATAAGACTTATCTTTGGCATTTACAACTAGGTCATATTAACCTAAATAGGATTCAAAGGTTGGTAATGGATAGACCTTTAAATCACTTAAAGGTGGAATCTATACCACAATATGAATCTTGTTTGGAGGGTAAAATAACCAAAAGACCATTTGCGTCTAAAGGCAAAATGGCCAAAGGGGTTCTAGAACTTGTGCATAGTGATGTTTGTGGACCTATGAACATCTAGGCACAAGGAGGGTATGAGTATTTCATCACTTTTATCGATGATTACTCAAGGTATAGGTATGCTTACCTAATGCATCGTAAAAGCGAAACTTATGATAAGTTCAGGGAGTTTCGGGCTAAAGTGGAAAAGCAATTAGGTAGACCCATAAAGACACTTCATCCAATCGAGATGGTGAATACCTTTCTGATGAGTTCTTAGGACACTTATTGGAGAATGGGATTTTATCCCATTTGACTGCGTTGGGCACTCTGTAGCAGAATGGCATGGTTGAGAGAAGAAATAGGACTTTGTTGGACATGGTCAGGTCCATGTTGAGATATTCATCATTATCTTTATCCTTTTGGGTATATGCACTACAAACTGCATGTTAACTTTTGAATAATATGCCTTCAAAATCAGTTCCTAAAACTCCTCACAAGTTGTGGATGGGAAAAAAAACATCCTTAAACCATATTCGCATATGGAGATATCCGGCTCATGTCCTATTTAAGAAAGTGATAAATTGGTAGCACGTCAGAAGTTGTGTGTTTGTAGGATATCCAAAAGGGACTAAAGGTGGTTTTTTCTATAACTTAAAAGAAAATAAAGTCGTGGTTTCAACTAATGTAACTTTCCTTAAGGAAAGTTACATAAACGACTTTAAGCCTTGTAGTAAAGTGGTGCTCGTGGTGTTGGTGAATGATTCAATCACTCTAGGGTTTCCAAATGAAACCGTTCCAATCAGTGTAAAAAACTCAACCAAACCTGAACAACAACCTAAGGGGCTTTGGTGTAGTGGGAGGATCGGGTGTCAACCCGAGAGGTATGTATTCAATGATGAGGCCTTCTTGGCTGAACCGATTGAACATGACAAGGATCCTTACACTTATGAAGAGGCTATATAAGATGTTGATTTGAAACTCTAGATAGAGGCCATGAACATAGAGATGAAGTTTATGGAGACTAATCGGGTCTGGAAGCTTGTAGATCTTCCCGAAGAGGTAAAACCCATAGGGTGTAAGTAAATTTATAAGAGGAAGAGAGGAGTGGATGAAAAAGTCGAAACCTATAAGGCTAGACTGGTAGTTAAGGGATACACATAAAAGAAAGGAATCAATTATGAGGAAACCTTTTCACCTGAAGCCATGCTTAGGTCCATCCGCATTTTCTTGTCCATAGCTGCCACTCTCGACTATAAGAGTTGGTAGATGGATGTTAAGATGGCCTTTCTGAATGGCTATCTTGATGAGTCCATTTATATGGAACAACCAGACAGGTTCAAGGCTAAGGGCAGGAGGGTAAGGTTTGTAAGCTGCTTAAGTCAATATATGGACTTAAGCAGGCTTCCTATTCCTAGAATATAAGATTTGATCAAGTGATCAAGACTTATGGGTTCGCACAAAATGTGGACAAACCATGTGTTTACAAACACATTAAGGATGGGAAGGTGGTTTTTTTACTACTCTATGTAGATAACATTATGCTAATTGGCAATGACGTTGGGCATTGTCATCGGGCAAATTATAGTTAACTAAGCAGTGTGACATAAAGGACTTAGGTAAGGCTAATTTTGTTCTCAGTATCTAGATTTTTCGGGATAGGAAGAACAAAATGATAGCTTTATCCCAAACGGGTTACATAGTTAAAATTCTCAAAAGGTTTGCAATGTAAGATTCCAAGAAAGGTGGGCAACCATCTAGGTCTAGAATTACTTTTTGTAAGAAAGACTCTCCAAAGTATGATGAAGAAAGAGAATACATGAAAAACGTGCCTTATGCTTCGGCAGTGGGTAGTCTCAAGTATGCCATGCTTTGCACACGACTGGATACTAGTTATGTGGTTGGGATAGTAAGTCGATTTCAGTAGGATCTAGGACTAAACTTTTGGTTTGCGGTCAAGAATATTTTCAAGTACTTGAGAAGAACTTGAGGGTATATGCTTGTGTAT
The DNA here is from genome assembly GCA_946598075.1 of Artocarpus hirsutus. NCBI lineage: Eukaryota > Viridiplantae > Streptophyta > Magnoliopsida > Rosales > Moraceae > Artocarpus > Artocarpus hirsutus. The sequence continues at coordinate 84,206 of CAMOHE010046845.1, forward strand.
CCAAGTGAGGATTTGATATTTCTAGCATACATAGACTTAGATTTTCAATCTTCTTTGGATTCGAGAAGATCAACTACTGATTTTGTGTTTACTTTGGGTGGTGATGCCACTGTATAGAGAAGTGTCAAGCAAGATTGCTTTTCAAATTCAACAATAGAGGCCAAGTATGTGGTAGTTAGTGATGCTTCGAAAGAAGCAGTGTGGCTCCATAATTTTCTTGGCAATCTTAAAGTAGTTCCTGGTATGGATAAGACGGTATCACTATATTATTGTAACTCTGCAGCTTTAGCTAATGCTAAGGAATCAAGATTTCATAAGAAGAGTAAGCATATTGATTGGAAGTATCATGTGATAAAGGACTTCGTAGAGGTAGGGCATGTTGCTATATGCAAAATCATATCCGAGGACAATTTAGCTGATTCATTCACGAAGACACTAACAGTGAAAGTTTTTGAGAGGCATATGGAAGCTATAGGGATACGGGATTTGTCATATTTACTTAGTTAGTGCAAGGGGGAGATAGTTAGACATATATGCCCTAAGGAGTAAGAATGTAATATATTTTTGGAGACATTTTTATGAATAAAGAATTTTTTAATTATTCATATACCAAATTGTTGTCTTCTTTACGTTCATATTTGTTGAATATATAATAAGCAAACAAAAGTCTAAGACTGTCGGTCTAAACTTTTAAAATTAGGCATATGATGGATAGATTATGCCAAAGACATGATTCTAAAGGTGACGGTCTAAATCATAAGATCTGCAATTGAGGGAATAAAGATGGGCACTTTATTCATATAAAGATTGTTGTGTTGTCTATATCCCTAACAGGAGATAGTTTGTCTTGGCTAACGGAGGTGGACTTTGCGAATAAAAACATTGGTACATTGTTATAGGGGACGATATATTGGATTAGGATATAAAGTGTAATTGATTTAGGTTAATAATTCTGTCTCGGCAAATCAATTCACTTTAGACACCATATGTGTTGTATCTTAATCCTAAAATGAATTATATGCCTGTGATCTTGACTTATGTCTTTTGATGTACCAAAGGGTGACATCCACAATATATGATGGTACGCATACTGGTATGTTGGAGAATTAACTCTTGATAGCATACACTTGTTTTTTATAGATATAAAATCCATAGCTCCTCTTTAGGAGTCAATGCTATCGTCTTATATGCGTTATCCTGTAATTAGAAGACTAAGGTGCTCAACTATTTAGATACATTGGTGTAACCAAATGGTATACCGTCTTTGGATGGTAATTTTTTCGATGGTGAGAAAATGGAATGTAAGAGAAAGATAATCGGCAAGGTAAGACAAAATTCATCCCTAAGCCGATTTTGGATATCCTATGGGGATACAATACATTATGATATGTCATAGAGACTTAGCTATTCAGGCTTTGTACTTCTATATAGTTCAAGAGTACATTTCTAAGCTTTTAGTAATTATCGGAAGCTTGAACAACATAGGTTGATCAGGTCCCCTTTGCTAGCTCATAATAAATCCTATAACGATATGGCATGCTCTTCCAGTAAATTAGTGATTTATGTTAAATTGTCAGATTGTTTGAGATTTGATAGGATTAGATAATTCATATCTGTTTATCAGTTGGATTAATTTGTGAAAAATTAATGCAAGTTAAACTTGTTGAATTATCGAAAATATTTGTTTTCCTAGAAATTATCTAAATAAAGTTGTTTTAATCAGATAACTTCTCTATTGAGTTATTTAGATTAACATTGAGGCTTTATCCTAAGAATCTTGGGTGAGAAATAAAAGATTCGCAGGGATCATTTATCGTAAGTTCGGTTGGCCGATCATCAAGTTTGGCCTACCAGTGGAGTAAGTTCGACAGGCTGATCTTTAGGTTTGTCCTGTCGATGGAGTAAGTTTGACAGGCTGATCTTTAGGTTCGGCCTATCGATGGAGCAAGTTCGATAGGCCGATCTTTAGGTTTGGCCTATCGATGGAGTAAGTTCGACAGGCCGATCTGTCAGTTTGGCCTGCCGACGGAACGATAATCTTATCACGTTCTTTTACACGATTTTATCAGATATTGATCTAGATTTGAATTTTTAAGGCCTTATCTAATAAGGACTAATCCCCAAGCCCAACCTTTATAAATAGAGAGTGAGACTCGTAAGTTATTAAGATTAGTTGAGAAATTTAGAGTGAGCACTCAATCTGTGAGTCTCTGAAACTCTCTTAAGAGCTATTGTTCACAAATCATGAACTTTAGTTCTAGGTTTTCTCAATTAGTTGGATGAAGAGTCATCAGGGAAGAGCTGTATGTTGAGCACCCACACGTACTCCGATCGTAGATAGAGAATAGCAAAGAAGACCAGTTAGTTGAGGCTCTTTTAGAATGTTCTTCTCTTCACAGATTGCAAGAGCTCTTTAGCATTAAAAGGTTAGTATGATTTGGTTAATTTATGTATTTAGTATGTTGAACTTGTGTTTTAGAAAATACTCTTATTAAAATTTTTAAAATTTTCGCTCTATACTATTTTTCCAACACGTTCATTAAATGTGGTTGTAAACATAGTCTTGCGGTAAAACCACACTTAATTATACTCATAAGTGAATATAAGTACTTATATATACATCTATATATATGTATATATGTATATGTATATACATGCACAATTAAATACTTAGAGCTGGATAAGTGGTAATGCCATTAAAGGCCAATGCTAGTACTCTTTTTTTTTTTTTTTTGGAACTTAGGGGTGAGAGGATTCGAACTCTTCATCTTTTCGTAGAGTCGGTGTAGTTTTACCTCTAGGTTATGCCTGCAACCATATAATTAAGTACTCTTTATTCAGTATAATGTTGGCTTAGAATTTTAGTGGAAAATTTATTAATCTTGATCGTTATTCATATTACATATATCGAAATGGTTGTTTTCTTTCCATAGCTTAATATAATTTTTTTTAATTTCAAATTTCCAATATTTTTAATAGCTTTATAACAAATTATTTATGCTTATTAATCTCGTTTCATTTCATTTCTTTTTTTTTTTTGTGTTTCTATTTTTCTTTAAACTTTTTAATTCAATACTTCTAACTTAGATTTTCATTAACTCTTCCTTGTTCCATTTTTTTAATTTGTATAGCTAGTATCAACTCATAATAAACAACTTTAATTATTTCTTAATTTTTACACTAAGAAACTAAAAAGTTATCTTTTAAATTGGAAAATGCATTTCAATTTCATCTTTTACACACTTTATAAATTAGAAAACAAAGGGAAAAAAAAAAGACACGCTTAATAGATTAATTCATTTATGAAAAATATTTTTTTTGTAAGAAAATATGTTGTTAAAATTATAATATTTAAAAATTCAATTGAATATCTTTTTCTTTTTTAACATTGATTTTTTTTCTTTTAGGTTTTTGTGTTATAAGTTTATAAATAAGCTATTTAAGGGTAGTTATATCGTTTTGCTCAATCTTTTCTACTTGTACAATACATGAATGGAATTGAAATAAAATTTTTAAATGCAAAAGATTCATTTTGTAGTTCAAAAAATTAAATGAACAAATTGACAAATAATTAAAACTAGGAGGTATAATTGTGTGATTAATCTCGATTTATTCAATCTCCGTTGCAGTTTATCCTTTTAGTCATGCTTTTTGAAAAACAATTTTCATATTACTTTTCTTTATCATATGTTATAATTGTTTAAAGTATCACTCTTTCACTTTTCCTTTTTTTTTTTTTAGAAATTACAACAAATAGCAAGTTTTTGAAAGCACTTAAAAGCATTTATCATATCTAAAAATAATATTTTCCAATAGTCTTTTGAAATCTCAATTTTATCCTTAGCAGTGGTTTCAGATCTACTCCTTTCTCTCTAATCAAGCTTCAAAGCCAAAAAAAGAAGAACAAATATAAATTATGTGTCATCAGCATTGCTTGGACATTACGAACAATAGAGATCTACTGATCAGGGGTGCAATCTCACATGTCAGTAACGCAACCAATGTGAAAGCTCGATGGCAAAGAGGATGAACATTCTGTGTGAAAGTCCACCATTGGAGAGATTTGGTCAGCACAGCCTCACAAGGGGAGATCAGATAGTGTGATGCTGGCATCAGGGGGGGAGAGAGGATCACATGGAACAATAGCAAAACATGGGAGGAGAAGGAAAGAAAATCATTTAGAGTTATGATGACTCTTTTGGTGTGGAGAGTAGAGGGCTCGAATCATCACACTCGGGGAGAGATTGTTGGAGGTGGCAGGTACGGTCTTCTGACACACAGTGAAGGAGGAGAGGAAGAGAGACAAAAAGGAGAATATAGGGAGGCTAGGGGTATTTCAAGAACTCTTGAGATTTTAGATCCTAAATATGTGATGAGACTGTAAAAGCGTACATTTTCTAAGGATTAAATCATTTGTTTATGCTTTTATTTCTTATTAAATCCTCTAATTAATAGCATTTTTGTATTAATAAGTATTTTTGTGTCTTAGAGCATAAATGTGTTTAAAAAATGTACTTTTATGTTTAATAATATTTTTGGTAATTTTTAGAGTCGTTTCGATGTACTAAATATGTGTTTAATTTATGAATAGTCAAAACCATAAAAATAATAAACAATTATTTTATTTTGAGTTTTATTGTGTTTGATAGTGTGTTTTAAGTTTGTAAATATGTTCTATTATATTTTTAATAATTTTTAAAAATATTTTCAAGTCTTGAGAACTATATCTGTGTCAAACCAAAAAAGACTAAAATTTTAGGAGTTTGTAATTATTTTTATGTGTTTTAATGTAAAATAAATATTTTATATATTATTGTAAATATTATGTTTATAAAATAATTAATTTTAGTGTGCTTGTAAATTTTAGATTTGAAATCTGGAGGAAAAACGGAGCAAAGGACAGCAAAACGGACAAAATTTGATGACAAATGCATCGTTAAACAATTAAAATTTGAATTTTGAAATGCTAGACACGTGGCGCGTTTTCGTCCTTCGGATGCATCGCCAAAATTATCTCGACCATTGGATCTTTGTCGCCGTTAGCCTTGTGTTAGTGGTGGAATCCACACGTCGAAATCTTATTGGCGCGTGTGTCACGCGTGCCGACAAAGCCACTAGAGTCAGTAAGGGGAATCTCAGACAGCTTCGAATCTTGTGCAGTCGTCTCCACGTGCATCCGTTCTTCTAGTCGTAAGATCTTATTACTAGAGTAATCTAACGGTCCTTAGTTGTTGTCCCATGAGGTCTTTTTGGTCCTACTTTTCTCCTCAAATTTTGACCGCTAGATCTCAATTTCAACGTGCCAGATCTCCCCATTTTCTTGCTGCCATGATCCGCATTGCACAGGATACCAAAGGCCAAATTGCACACTTAAGATGTATTTCAATGCAGAAGAAAAAAAAATTTATAAATCACTTCACATGATTCTCGTGAATCATATACAATGGAAGGCGGCTTAGATTAGAAAATTAATAAAAATAATAAAAATAATAAAATATTCATAAAAAAATAAAAAATGGTAAAATATTCATATACAATGTAATTCACTATAAATACCATGCATTTCTCCATTCCTTGCCACCCCTCAAAGGCCTTCAGGCCTTCTCCTTCTTCTCCCTTCTTCTTCTTTTCGTCTCTTTTCTTGTTTTTATCCCTTAGGTAAAAATAATAAAATGATAACTAAATTAGTGTAGAGAGTCTGGTGAGGCAGGGAGATGATCTTGTATGCATAGTATTCCAGTATAAATTTTGACTCTATATCTATGCTATAATGCTTATATTTTGTGGCATAGATTATATCTTTATGTTTTTAATAGTTATTATTAATGTTGTAATGTTGCCCAATTCTTGCATAAATTCAATCATGCTTTCTTTATGTAATTTAATTATGTTGCATAATTAATATTAATAATACTAAAGTCATGCTCATTTATTAAGTTGAGTTTCTGCTGCATTATAGACATAGACTAGCACAGTAAATACTTAGTAATTCTTGATTTATTGTTGACAGAGGATGGCATAGTGTATTCTTAAACCAATTAATAAGTCAAGGTGCTGCCAAAATTAATGCAATAATTTATTCCATTAAAATATAATAATTTTGATTTGTTATTATCTTTTCTATCTTAAAATTATGTTAATTATAATTGTAGTGACAACGGTTATAATTTTCATAATTAGTCCACCTAATCATTAATGCGAGATAATTATTTTGCTACTTTTATAGGAAAACCCTTATTGCATTATTGTTTGCTATATTGTCGCTCTCAGTTGACTTATAAATATAGTAAAAGTGCTTGCATTTAATGAGAAAAGATATGATAAATCAAATGCCTTAGATAATTAATTAATTAGAGTTAAAATTCCATACCAGTTGCGAAACATACAAAGGATTCTCAAAGCTTTACCGCTTTAATTTTATGTTTTAAATTTTAAATTAAAAAAATCACAAAAATATTTATTTCATTTTAAACTTTGTTTTCAAAAACTACTTGCCTTTTTGAACGTTTATATTTAACAATCTCTCGAGTTATAAATTTTCACCTCCCTGTAGATACGACAACTTTTTTATACTACAAACATTTGCCGTTTAAGAAGAAACATTTTGGGGTGTTACCTCACAAAAATTTTTGTGCAGTAATTTAATCACACAAAGAAGATTAAGAATATCATATCTGAATATTTTGTATTCTTAACCCATATTTATTTAAGTTGGTAACGCTAACTTAATACCACCAATTCATGAGAATATTTGGTGAATAAGCCTATTTAAGAAAAAAAAAAGTTGAGAGAAAATGTCGAATTCTCTTCGAATTTTTCAATCGAGCCATAGTGAGAAACATTTAAAAATTTGTAAACAGTAGGCAAACTTTGCCTACAAATACCGAGGCATTAGTTTGGTTTTGGAAAGCCCCTATTCGTAGTGTAAAACACTATTGTACAAATAATTAGTTTTTAATATTTTTGTTTTTATTTCAGTTTTTTTTAGTCTAGTTTCTTATAAAATATTTTCCAGTTTATGTTGTAAAAATTATGCCCAATAATATCAGCAGTATTTTATTAATTATGTCTTTTTAATTTCCTTTTTAGCTAAGGGGAGAAAGGGAGATTCTGGCAAAATTATATTAAATATTCTTAGTTTTTCTTAGTTTTCTAAGCAGTCATAATGTCAAAATATTTTCTTAGAAAACTTAGGATTTCAATATTTTCTTAGCTAGAACTCTACCAAAATTATAGTTTTGATTTATTGACGACATAGACTGGCACGAATTTTTAAATGTTTCTCGCTGTAGCTCGGTTGAAAATTTCAGAGAGAATCTGACATTTTCTCTTTTAAATGTTTCTCGCTGTAGCTCAGTTGAAAATTTTAGAGAGAATCTGACATTTTCTCTCAACTTTTTTTTTTTCATTTTCCGCGCTAAGACCTGCTCTTGGGTGTGCGAATTTGTGTTTGGAATCTGCTATTGCACGGCGACGGGAGGCACTCAAATGAGACGATCTGACCCACTAAAAATGGGATCTAACGGTCTGAAATCGTGTACAATAATGGGCCCAAAGTGGGGTCAGTGGGCTATGTATGTTAATAATAACACACTAATTAAAAATGCAAATAATTAAAAAAATATATACAAAGGATACGGATAGATCACTTACCTATTTTCTCGCTTAATTCAGCAATCTGACAGGGTAACGGCACCTCCATGGCAACGATGCCAAATTTTTATATGGTAACACCGCAAAATGTTTCTTCTTAAATGGCAGACATTTGTAGTATAGAAAAGTTATTGTATCTACAGGGAGGTGAAAATTTATAATTTGGGAGATTGTTAAATATAAACGTTCAAAAAGGCAAGTGGTTTTTCAAAACAAAGATTAAAATAAAAGAAATATTTTTGTGATTTTTTTATTTCAAAGTTTAAAACATAAAATTAAAACGGTGAAGTTTTAAGAATCTCTTGTATGTTTTGCAACTGATATGAAATTTTAACTCTAATTAATAATTATCTAAAGCATTTGATTTATTATATCCTTTGTCATTAATTGCAAGCACTTTTACTATTTATATAAGTCAACTAAGAGCGACAATATAGCAAGCCGTAATGCAGTAAGGTCTTCCTATGAAACTAGCAAAATAATCATCTCTCACTAATGATTAGGTGCACTAATTATGAAAATTATAGCCGCTGTCACTAGAATTATAATTAATTGGTTTAAGAATACATTATACCATCATCTGTCTATAATATATCAAGCGTTACCAAGCATTTACTATGCTAGTCTATGTCTATAATGCAGCAAAAACTCAACTTAATAAACGAGCGTGATTTTAGTATTGTTAATATTAATTATACAACACAATTAAATTACATAAAGAAAGCATGACTAAATTTATACAAGAATTGGGTAGCATAAATACATTAACAATAATTATTAAAAACACAAAATATAAGCATTACAAAGCAGATATAGAGACAAAATCCATATTAGAGTACTATGCATACAAGATCATCTCTCTGTTTCACCAAACTCTTTACACTAATTTAGACATTATTTTATTATTTTTACCTAAAAGATACTAAGTGGTACTGTTGAGTTTAACTCAGTAGTTAAGAGAAGGAGGAAGAGGAGAAAGGGCCTAAAGGCCTAAGAGGGGTGTGATCAAGGGGGGAGAGCCCCCTATTTATATTGCAAAGATTGTACTGTTTGTCACTTTTTTTAATTTTTTTTCACTATTGAAAAGGATCAAAATGATCCTTGCTAGGCCCCCCCAATTCACAAGATTCTAATGATGATGATTTTTAAAATTTTTTTTCTTTTCTTTCGTGCTGATCTGCATTCGACAATGTGCATTTTTGCCTTTGTAATCCTGTGCCTTGCGGAGGTTAACAGCATGCAAATGACACGATCTTAAGTGTTACATTTGCAATCCAACGGTCGAGAACAACGAGAAGAAATAGACCTAGAGGGCCATATAGGCCCACAAATGAAGAAAATTGGCTTGTGTCCGAGAACACCGATCTAAAAGATAAAAGACGAGCTCAAACAAAACCGCCTGCAGTAGACCTAATGCAATCTAAACACCTCCTTGTCGCGCGTGGGAGTCATCTGTGCTTGTGATGCATGCACCAATCACGGATCGACATGTGGATAGCACTATTGACGTAGCGCTGACACACAGCTAGCGCGCTGACACACGGATAGCTTGAATCGATTTGCTAGCTCATTGAAGCTGCAGATTTTGCCACGTGTCACTTCTATTTTGAATTTGAATTTCTTGATCATTTGTTGTCTGATTTTGTCCGTTTTGCTATCGTTTTGTCATCTTGATCATAGGGTGAATCTAGAAGAAACTTTAGAAAAATAAAATAGGCTTGAATATTCTTTGTGCCAATTAGAGTCAAAAGTTGAACAAATTAAAATCATTCATGCCGAAGATACCTTAGTACAAAGTTGTCACTTAGAAGAACCTGTCGAGCCAATTGAAGTGTCTTTTAAGTTATTTGAAGAAGATTCTTTAGGTGAGGACGAATAATTGACTTGGTTATTGAAGAAGAATATTTGGAACCCACCTATTTTGAGGAACAACCTTTAGGAGAGGAATGTGAGGAAGAGAATGAAGACTTAGTTGTAAAACAAGAACAATCATCACCCTTAGTCCTAGGTTCTCAACCTTAGTTGCCCCAAGAGTTCACCAAAGACAATTCTTACCAAGATCCTATGTGGCCACCATCTCTAGCATTGTTTTATAGACCTACCAAGAACGTAAAATGAGTCTAAGTTTCATGAGTTTAAATGTTTCATATTTTGCCAATCTTGAGGGCATGTTTACGCAAGACCCATATATGGTGTCTTTTGACACTTACTATGGGAGGAAGCTGCTCTTTGATGATTGTCCACCAGAAGAGTAGTTGGAAGAAAGATTTGTTGAATTCAAAGTATCAAGTGACAGGAAAACACTATCAAAGTAATATCTTTACCTTCCATTCTTTGTAATATATATTTTTATGTTGTTGTGTGCTATTTTGATTTTCTTTTAAAATTTTAGAAAATGACATTTATTTTGAAAATTTAAAATGGAGGCTATTGATTAAATTTGTTCAAAATGGCTAAGTTAAGGAGTTAAACTATTTTCTCTTAAGATGCATTCAAATGAGTTTAATTTTGTAAATGCAATTTGTTTGAATTTTCAAATAAATTTCAATAACAAAAAAATGTGTGTTTTGATTTTTCATTTTAATTTTCCTTAAAAAAATCTTTGAAATTAAATTACTTAATAATTCAATTAAAATGGTTAAGATTAAGGAGGATATAATCAATGTGATTAGTAAGTATTATGTACTTGCTTCCTCTTGAAACACATTTTGAAGAATTTGAAAATTAATTTTAATTTTCAAATAACAAAAAAAATAAAGTCTAGGGAATCTGACTTTAAAAGACCCAGTTTGTAATATATTGTTGTGTGTTTATTTTAGTTTTTAGTTTTGGTTTGTTAAGTTTGTTACAGATCATCTCTATAATTGTGCTGATTCAGGTAATATCTTTGTCTGCTCTCACTATTCTTTTTATACATTTGGGATAATGTACATTTTAGGTTGGGAGAAGAGGGTTGTGCATAAGGGTTGTACTTTAAAATTGTGCTTCAAAGTTGTGCTTCAAAATTGTGCTTCAATGTTGTATTGTGCCAAATTTTTTTGATTTTTGCCCATATTTTTTTAAAATTTTTGCTCTAGATTTTGTGTGTTATTTTTTTGTGAGTAATAAAATTAAAAATTAAAAAAATTAAAAAAAATGTTTTGTAAATATTAGTTTCTTAGTAATTAATGTTTTATTATTTTGTTTTGATTTTTGAATTTCATATTAATGTAATATCGTTTTTCTATTCTTTGAATTATCTAATTTTATGGACTCTCAAAAATTTGGTTTTATTTAACATTTTTATGTGTTTATTTTTCAAAGTGTTTGTAAGCTATTCTTTTCACTCACGCAGTATAATGTTTAATTGTGGTGGTAAGTCAAAGCTATGAATATTTGAGTTTTGTTATTTTGTGAAGGTGAACAATTAAAGGCAACAATATTTTCAACATTAACAAACTAATTAATAAAAAAAGAAATATAAAAAAGAGAAAAAAATAAAAAAGAATTGTAAATAAATAAGGTGTATAATGATGTAAATTAATGAATAAATTTGAATAAGTTTGGATTCGTAACCTCTTTAACTCGGGTAAGTAAGTTCTACGGGATGCTTCAATACCTAGTACCTTAGGCCAACTGGTTTGGGAGTTACTAACCCAAAGCTCGTTAAATGGATTATGGAGAAAGCTTTAGGGAGCCAAATATTGCACTATCCATAATTGTAAAGTTTGTAAATATTTCAATGTTATGTTTCTGCTCTTTAATTATTCTTATAAATAAATTTAAAATGTTGTTGCTTGTAGGAGTGATTTGAATCAAAATATCATAACAATTTTATTCTTAGTTTTAGATGAAACTTCACATTTATTCATTATCTCTTTCTGTACTAAGTTTGGCTTATATAGATTTTGTTAAATAGCATATGAATTGTTCAAATAAATTTTTTTGTTTTGTTAGTCTATCTAGTTAGATTAGTCAAATTATAGTTAAATGTCATGCATTGTATGGATATTCAGTAAATTATTTCAAAATTATATACCTTTAATTGCTAAGGATTAGCAATAAGCTGGTTAGGGGGTATGATGAGACTATAAAAGTGTATATTTTATAGGGCTTAAATTATTTATTTATGCTTTTATTTCTCATTAAATCCTCTAATTAATGAAAATTTTGTATTAATAGGTGTTTTTGTCTCTTAGAGTGAAATGTGTTTTAAAATTTGTTTTTAGTGTGTTTTTATGTTTAATAATATTTTTAGTAATTTTTAAAGTCATTTCGGTATGTTAAATGTGTGATTAGTTTGTAAATAGTCAAAACCATAAAATTTATGTTGTATGATTTTATTTTGAGTCATAAAATATAAGTAAATAAGTTTTGAGTTTGTAAATATGTTTTGATATGTTTCTAGTAATTTCTAAAAATAATCTCAAGTCTTAAATAGCATATTTGTTAAGGTTTCTTAATTTTAGAAGTTTTTATCTATTTTAGTAATTTTTGTCTGTTTTATTGTTAAATAAATATTTTTAATAATTTTTGTAAATATTATGTTTGTAAAATAATTAATTTTAGTGTATTTGTAAATTTTACATTCAAAATCTAGAGAAAAAACAAAACAAAACAACAGCAAAATGGACAAAATCAAACAACAAATGATCAAGAAATTCAAATTCAAAATGGAAGTGACACGTGGTGAAATCTGTAGTGTCCGATGAGCTGCCAAATAGATCTAAGCCCTCTGTGTGTCATCACACCAACCATCCGTCAATGCTGCATCAGTAGTGCTATCCACATGTTGATCCACAATTGGCGCATGCATCACACGCACAGACGACTCCCACGCTTGTCAGAGAGGTGTTTAGACCGTGTTGGATCTGCTGCAAGCGGTTTCGTTTGAGCTCGTCTTTCAGCCTTCGGATCAATGTTCTTGAACTTAATCCAATGGTCTTTATTTATGGGCCCATACGGCCTTCTGGGTCTATTATTTCTTGCTACTCTCGACCATTGGATTGCAAATGTAATGCTTAAGGTCACGTCGTTTGCATGTTGTTAACCTCTGCAAGGCACAGGATTACAAAGGCAAAAATGCACACTACCAAAAGCATATCAACACGAAAGAAAAGAAAAAAAATTTAAAAAAATCGTCATCACAAGAATCTTGTGAATCGGGGGGGCCTTGACAAGGATCATTTTGATCCTTTTCAACAGTGAAAAAATATTAAAAAAAATGATGAGCAGTGCAATCTTTGCACGGTAAATAGGTGGCTCTCCCCCCTTGATCGATACCCCTCTCGGGCCTTTAGGCCTTTTCTCCTCTTCTTCCTTCTCTTAACTGCTGAGTTAAACTCAACAGCATCGCTTAGTATTCTTTAGGTAAAAATAGTAAAATAATGTCTAAATTAGTGTAAAGAGTCTGGTGAGGTAGAGTGATGATCTTATATGCATAGTATTTTAGTATGGATTTTTTCTCTATATCTACTTTGTTATGCTTATATTTTGGGGAATAAACTATATCTTTGTGTTTTTAGTAATTATTGTTAATGTTGTTATGCTACCTAATTTTTGCATAAATTCAGTCATGCTTTCTTTATGTAATTTAATTGTGTTGTATAATTAATATTAACAATACTGAAATCATGCATGATTATTAAGTTAAGTTTTTGTTGTATTATAGACACGGACTGGCACAGTAAATGCTTGGTAATGCTTGATTTATTGTAGACAACGGATGTCATAATGTATTCTTCTACTAATTAATGAGTCGAAGTGCTGCCGAAATTAATGCAATAATTTATTCTATTAAAATATAATAATTTTGATTTGTTATTATCTTTTCTATCTTGAAATTATGTTAATTATAATTGTAGTGACAGCGACTATAATTTTCATAATTAGTGCACCTAATCATTACTGAGAGATGATTATTTTGCTATTTTTATAGGAATACCCTTACTGCATTATGGCTTGCTATATTGTCGTTCTTGATTGACTTATAAAAATAGTAAAAGTGCTTACAATCAACGAGAAATGATATAATAAATCAAATCCTTTAGATAATTATTAATTAGAATTAAAATTTCATATCAGTTGCGAAACATACAAGAGATTCTTAAAGCTTCACTGTTTTAATTTTATGTTTTAAACTTTGAAATAAAAAAAAAACAAAAATATTTCTTTTATTTTAAACTTTGTTTTGAAAAACTGCTTGCCTTTTTGAACATTTGTTTTTAATAATCTCCTGAGTTACAAACTTTTTACCTCCTTGTGATAAAAACGTTTCTTTTCAAACTTGGTCTCGCGTCTATTAAAGCACTCTAAAATAACCCCAAGTATAAGGTTGTCTCAAGTAATACTTACTCGGTGAATCCGAGGTCAAATCTACAGGGAAGATTTTATTTAGATCCAGTACATATATTATATTAAGTTTTTCTTTTTATTTAAGCTGAAAATTATAAGGATTAATATTTATCATTCATAGAATATATTTAGAATATTTACATATTTTTACAACATTTTTCATACTTTGTTGATAATTTAGAACCTTAACAACAAGAAATGCAGAGAAATTCAAAATGGAACTTTAACAACAAGTGTAGATAATTTAAAATAACTTAAGCAAAGTAACAAAGGCAATTCAAAGAAATAAAACAACAAAAATAACAGGGCTGAGGTCTAAAGGTTCCGTTTTGGTAATTATCTTAAATATATTTTAGTTTTTCTTTTTATTTATTAGTTGGCTTAAGAATACACTATGCCATCTTATGTCGACAATAAATCAAGAGTTACCAAGCATTTACTGTGCCATTCCATGTCTATAATATAGCAAAAACACAACTTAATAAATAAGTAGCATTTCAACATAACTTAACTAAAATAACAACCAAGATAATAAGTTAAGAATTTACCAAGCTATTCTCTGTCTATGACTAATCAAGGTTCTCTCAAGCATTATCTGTGCCAGTCTATGTCGTCGATAAATTAAAACCGTAATTTTGCCGAAGTTCTAGCTAAGAAAATATTGAAATCCTAAGTTTTCTAAGAAAATATTTTGACATTATGGTTGCTTAGAAAACTAAGAAAAACTAAAAATATTTAATGTAATTTTGTCAGAATTTCCCCCTCTCCACTCAGCTATAAAGGAAATTAAAAAGATATAATTAATAAAATACTACTGATATTATTGGGTATAATTTTTACAACATAAACTGGAAAATATTCTACAAGAAACTAGACTAAAAAAACTAAAATAAAAAACAAAAATATTAAAAACTAATTATTTATACAGCAGTGTTTTACATAGCGAAGAGGGGCTCTCCAAAACCAGGCTGATGCCTCAGTATTTATAGGTAAAGTTTGCCTACTATGTACAAATTTTTAAACGTTTCTCACTGTAGCTTGGTTGAAAAATAAAGAGAGAATCTGACATTTTCTCTCAACTTTTTTTTTCTTTCTCCACACTGAGATTTGCTCTTGGGCGTGCGAATTTAGGTTTGGAATCTGCTGCTGCATGGCAACGAGAGGCACTTGAATGAGACGATCTGACCAGCTTAAAATTCGATCTAACGGTTTGAAATCATGTGCAATAATGGGCCCAAAGTGGGGTAAGTTGGCTATGTATGGTGGCCATTAGATCAGCCTGAGTATGCAGATCTGACGGACAAAAGGATGAGAATATGTGGACATGACTGTACGTGATCCGACGCTTTCTAAACTACCGTTTAACATGCGTGAGACTTGTCGACGTGTGTGGTACACGCGCCAATCATACTGCAACCCGTGGATTCCATGACTGATGCGACACCGGCAGGCTACTGATGTCTGACACGTAGACAACATGGATCGATTTAGCAAGGAATCCGATAGTCTAAATCTCACCACATGTCCCATTAATTTTGAAATTCAAATTTTTAATTGTTTTTAATGAATTTGATGTTCAATTTTGTCCGTTTTGGCGTCGTTTTCCTCTATTTTTCCTCCAATTTCAAATCTAAAATTCACAAACAAACTAAAATTAATTATTTTATAAACAAAATAATTATTAGAATATTTATTTTACATTAAAACATACAAAATTAATAACAAACTTATAAAAGTTCTAGTCTCTTTTGGTTCAGCATTGATATTATTTTTAAGATTGAGAAATATTTCTAGAAATTATTAAAAATATAATAAAACATATTTACAAACTCAAAACATACTATCAAACATATTAAAACTCAAAATAAAATAACTGCTTATTATTTTTACGGTTTTGACTATTTACAAACTAAACACTTATTTAATATACCAAAATGACTCTAAAAATTACCAAAAAATTTATTAAACATAAAAACACACTAAAAACACATTTTTAAACACATTTATATGTTAAGACACAAAAATACTGTTTATTACTAAATTGCTATAAATAAGTAGTTTTACGAGAAATATTAATGTAAAATTGTTGATTTTAACATTAAGAAAAGTGTATTATCTAAGTCTCATCACACCCCCCAATCAGCTTATTGCCAGTCCCGAGCAATTAAAGCGATAAAATTTAAAACAGACAAAAGGTTTTGATTTTTTAAAAAAACTGGTGATTCTTCACTTTGTTTCTTGAGGGATTATCTCATATTCATGCCTAAAAGTAAAAATGTATATATTAGTTAAGTTATGATTTATTTTTAAAGTATGTCAAATATTTCAGATGAATTTTTTCGTGTGTGTGTGAATTTCTATTACTAATCATTGCATATTAACCAGATAAATTTACATTAATATAACCTAATTTATTTAGATAAACTCTTATAAATTTGTTTTCGGCCCTCTCTCCACTAATGTATAATAACACCTTGTTAAAGGCCTTTAGGACTTTATTTAGCTTGTAATGTAAGGCTTGGGTCAAAGTTAAGATGGAAGATATATTTGAGGCTCAATTCACCTATAAGACACTTATAAAAATCCTGAACCTTTAAAATGTACGATCTAATTCTCAAAGTTTACAATCCCGAACTCGAAATGAAATATCCTTTGTCAACCACTTTTTATTTAACTTTCTTTTTTTTCTTTTTTTTCATCATTTTTTTCTTTTTCTTTTCTCTTTTTTTATTGAAATACAAAATAACTGAAGATTTACAACATAACAAACTTAAAAAGTAAATAAAATTACCTATTTTATAGATGTAACAGATATTCTTAACCCATCCCAACCTCCAATAATATTGGCATAAACCCAATTACACTTGAAAGAACAAATGCCTTATGAGTGAAAGGTAAAAGAAAAGGATTATAAATTTATTAAAAAGGCTAGGCTAAAAATGTAGGTAACAAATAAAAATTGGAAATATTAAGCTCAACAAGGTAACTATGGTTATAGAATATATTTAGGTAAGCTTGAAAGGCTCAAACGTTCCAAAGGTGGCCTAAATTATATCTATAACTTAGTGTTATCTAGGATTTCACCTCAAGAGGGATTCCAACAAGTTATAAGAATAAACCAAATTATATTAACATAAACAATATCTAAATTAATATAACAAATCATAGTGCAAGATTAAGTGTTTCAAATTTTGGGAAAATTTTAACCTAAATATAAGGCAAACTAAAGAAACTAACATAAACTTAAATAATATTTAAATTTTACCTTAAGTCATGAAAATGCTATACTCTTGATATCATCATTAGACAGGAGGCAAATCACTAAAAAAGTATTTTTAGATTTTTGAATTTTTTTTATTTTTTTTAGTTTTTTTTAACAATCAGATGCAATGCAAACATACAGTTTTTACAATCATATAGAAATACATTTCAAAAATGTTAGTCACTCTATTACTCAGTTATTTCTACTAAGCTAAAGATGCGTTTCAAGAATATTAAGCATTCTTTCCCTCAGTCATCTTCAAACTTGCATGCTACAAAAGAAAGATGCAAAGATGAGAATTTACACACACAAAGGACTTCATTTTGGATCATTACTGAGATACGTTTCAAGACAAATCCTTCACTCAGCCATCTCGACCTAGGAACACATGAATCTTAAAGTTTTACAAACAGCACACCTTTTTATTTTTAAAGTTTTTTTTCCCTTGGTTTTTAAAACTAGTCCCAGATTCAATCACAAAAAAAAAAAAAAAATTGGCACAACCCTCTCCCCCCAACCTAAATTGAACACTGTCACTAATGTTTAACATGATTAAGCAAAAAGAGTAACAACATAATTTGCAAAAGTAGTTATTCAAAAACAAAAACAAAAATACAAACATAAACATAAACAATAATGTTGTAGGTAAAACGAAAAGAGATAGAGTTTAGAGAGAAAGATCCAAATCTCGTTTGTGCTTTCTGCAAAACTTTGATGTTACAGTGTCCGCCTCAGGAGCAATGACTTGCATTTTTTCGAGCAATTCCTCTACAGTAGGGGTAGAGATAAAAATCTTTCTTCCGACTCCTCAAGAAACGTTTGTTCTATAGCACGATCTAAAAAACTAAGCAAACTATCAAAGTAACAATTTATAGTTAACAAACCAATAGGTTTAAAGTGTAGTCCTAACAATTTCCAACTAGCAATAGCAAAAAGTTCTTCTAGAGTTCCTAAACCTCCCAGGAAAGCAATGAAAGCATTAGAAGCAAACTCCATGTCTCTTATTTGCTCAAGGATACTTGTGACTATTTTTTCAACACCAATGGTAGGACCATATATATGACTTTGAGCAATGACACCTAGAATAATACCTAAAGCTTCAGTACCTCCAGAACGAGTACTAGTAGCAACAGTTCCCATTAGACCTAGACTACCTCCTCTATAGACAAGATTTATCTTTTTCTTAGCCAAGACAAAACCTAAATGAAATGCAGTTTCTATGTAATCAATACCTTTTCTTGATTTTGAATTGCAAAACATACAATATTGTTGAATTTTAAAGTCGACTAAGACGAGGACTCCATAATAATTACTAAAACTAAGATATTCTTTTTTTTTTTTTGGACTGACTCTATCCTACAAATCCGCTCTGAGAAAAACTTAAGGACTAAGGGGATTTTATACACACCTAAGGAGAACATTGGGTACAATTAGGTAAAGACAGTTGTGATTACAGATAATGACAGAAAGATAAATGTGACACAACTACAGAACTTTTAAAAAATTTTTATTTGACAAAACTCTTTAACGTTTTACAAACAAGACAATATTGTACAACTTTTGACAAATGGGACTAAATTTTAAAATCGAAGCAAAGCTTATCATACATGACACATAAAATACCTATCAAAGAAAATTAGGCATCTGACAAAAGAAGAAAAGTCAAAATATTATTATTAAAAGATAAACAGTACAATCACAATTATTAAACAACTACTATATAAATCACACAAAAATGAAAATTTTTTTGTTGTTGAAATTTTATTCGAGAATGAGTTAAAGAAATCTTATGTTCATCAAAACGCGTTTCTAGAAATTTTGTTACTCAGTCGTTCTGATGATTTTTCATTAAAACCATGATCATATCTCGAATAAATTTTCAACATTTTTTTTAATTTTTTTGATTTTTTATGATTTTTTTTAAAGAGACAAACATACAAAGAAACAAAGAAAAATACTTTACAAACCTTGTTTTGAAGTAGAAGGATCTTGAGTCTGTTTTTCATCTAACATTCATGCAAACTGAACAGTTGGGTCTTTTAGCGTCAGATTCCGAAGATGTTCCTTTTCTGTATGAAATTGAGGCCAAAGTTGTTTCATAGCCCCCCAAACATATCCATTTGGATGGGACTCAAGGGAAACTCGGAGATCCTCTAAGTTCTCATTTCTAAGACCATTTTTACATAATTGAATTTTATCTTCTCTATTTTCAGATACGAGACCAGCTGAGAGACATTTACTAGAATAAGTTTGAAGAAAACATTTATGACATTTTGATTCCATACGATGAGCCCTTCTTTTACTAGCTGTAACGCCCCTAAGTGGGGGTTAACAGTTTTTATTAAATAAAATAAAGATTAAAAAATAAATACAAATTGTCAAACTAATTTGCCCGGGACCTAAATAAAAACTGTTAAATTAAAATAAGGACATAAACAAATAAATAAACCACAGTTTAATGTAGCACCTTAAGTTTTAATAATATACAACTGTCATTATCATCATTTCAACCCTCAACAAATCTTAATACAGTCACAAAAAATAACAATCGATGCTTACATTATCATGAAGATCATTCGTTGCATTCAAAGCAATCTCAACGTAATATAGCTACATAGCTTCTCCAACTATTTTTCTTGTAGCCACCTCACACTTAGTGAATCCTGAAAAGATGAATATAACAGGGATGAGCGACAACATGCTCAGTAGGGAAAACCATTACTCACCTTAAGGTTTTATTCTTACCACATTTAAACCTGCATGGTTAGTTAGTTTTCTTCATATTCCAGATTATGAGATTTATTATGATCATATTCCGTGGATACCATAGTTATTCATTACCAAATTTCATACATATACATATATACAATATTCACATTCATCATTATTCCTAGGTATCCACATTATATAAAGTATTACTCAA
>CAMOHE010046846.1:0-10937 GCA_946598075.1 Artocarpus hirsutus
GTAACATGACGGGTTACAGATTTAAATAAAAAGAGAGATAACCCAATGGGTCATAGAGTTAAGTAAAAGGTACAGTAACCTGGTGGGTTACAAAGTTAAAAACAACGGGTTACAAAATTAAGTAAAGAGAAGGGTAAACCGATAGGGTACCAAGTTAAGTTATAAGTTTTATGCTGTATTTATTGTGCAATAAGTTTTACAATACAAGTTATGATTTGCAAATATGTTTGCATATAATATGTTAGTATTTGATATGCTCACTAACGTTAAAAAGAATATAAAGTAAAGATAACAAAAAGAAAGTATTGTACTAGCCTCCTTGTTTTGAGGTACCGAAAGTAAAATTAAAGTTGTGACCTCCTAGATGTGAGGTATACAAGTAAAGTTAGAGTTTGACCTCCTAGATGTGAGGTACATGACCTCGATGTTCGATGGTCTTAAGTCTTCTACAAGGGAAGCATCATGTTTATGATCTCATGATTAAATATGTTGGTATGAACACTAAAGGTTATAAGATAAAAAAACTTAAGGAAGAAGGACAAAGGTTAAGAAAGAAAGGAATGTTTAGGTTTATAGAATGTTCATAAAATGCTCATAATTGAAGTTCATAATTAAGCATAATTGGAATCATGCATCATGAATTTGCTTGTATTTCTTATTATAAAGTATTTATGTTAAATGCTTATGAAAAACATTTTGAAAAATGTTTTATGTTAAGTGTTTATGAAAAAACAAGTTTATGTTTAGAAGAAAAGGTTTATAAATGACATTTTAAAAAAAAAGTTCAAGAAATGTTTTACAAAAAATGTTTATGCAAAACGTTTCAGAAATATTTTATAAAAAACATTTTCATAAATGTTTATGAAAAATATTTTTGAAAAAATATGCTTTAAGAGAAAAGTTTTTATGAGAAAAGTTTTAAAACATTTTTAAATGATTTGTGAGTTTATGTTTGAACTTACTGAGCGAACGCTCATAAAAAAGTTTCTTCATGCTGTAGGTAGCCCTAAAGGTGACCAGTAGGACTTGTTTGAAGAGTTTGGTGCTGCGGAGGGAGGCATATGCAAAGATTTGGGTATGGATATAACCATAGTTTGCTTCTACTTCACAAAGAAAAGGTTATCCACTCTTTAATAAGTGTTTTCAACGTTTTAAGAAAATCACAGTTTTAAGAAATATTTTTAAAGTTTTAAGACATATTTCACGAAATGCTTTATATAATTATAAAGTTAAGTTTTACGCTATGTTTTAGTAAATATTTCTTATTAAGTTTTAAGAAACGATTTGAAATGGTTTTAAAGGTAAGTATTGATATAGGTTTTAACTTGAATGGCGACAGAGGTCGCAATATTTTTTAAGTATGTTTTTCAAGGATGTTAAAAGGAAAAGAAAAAAAAATTTAATTTAGTATTTTTCTTATTAAGTAAGTAAGATTACTGTTTAAGAAAGTTAAGTGACTGTCCAAAAAGGCGAGTGTCACATCTGCCATCCACATTTGTTACAGTTAAACTTGATAACAAGGGCTTTTCTTCTCATCACACTAGACGGTACCCATACCTGGAAGGTCGACACTATGATTAAAATCACTCAAACAAATTTTTCCTTCAATCAACATCCTTACATCACTAGAAATGTCAAAACACATAATAATCTATAGTCAAGTGATTCTACACCTATATTTCTGTCTAAGAATCTTTTGAAAAAGTGAAGGAAAAATTTTCTCAGATGATGATATTTTGGATCCATACAAAACAAAAAATGAAAGATTCTGGATAAGATTCAAGGATTTGAAAAAAAGAATCGGAAAACTAAGAAAAAAAATAAAGAACAACCTTCGAATTTTAGAAAAAAGAGAGAAAAATCAAAAGAAAAAAAAAAGAATATTTAAGAATTAGAAAAAAGAAAGAGTATAGAAAGAGAGAGAATGCAAAAAACAAAGCTTCAATGAATAGTAATAAAATTTATGAACACGTATTAAAGCATTGTACTAGACATGTGTCAAATACACAAATGAAAAACTACACCAGATTGGTATGAACTGGGTTAGCTATTCTTGCTCAAATTTGACTTAGATATTCTAAGTTAGGCCCATATATTTTAAATAGATTATTCTATAACATATTTTAAAGATATTATGAATATTGATATATTTTCCTATTTAGATATAATATTAATGTTTTTATGTGTCAATATATCATGATTAATTTAATCAACAAATTCTATTACATATATATAAATATTATTATAATCTTGATAAATTAAAATTCGGCCTTATAATAATAGAACTTTACTCTATCATATTTTATATATATATATATATATATAAACTAATTTTATATTACAAGAATTTTCAATTTTCTATTAAATACAACATTATTTGCGGCTACAACACTTGGGTTTCTCAACTAGTATTTACTAAGAAAACATTTTTTTTTGCAAGTTATAGCACGCGTCATCTATTAATAATGACAAGAAAAACGAATATATTGAATCCCTCTCGAAACCGACCAAAAGTTCTTTATATTATTATCATTTACTTCTCATATTTTAAAACACAATTTTTTTTATTATTCTTGACTATTTCCTTCTTTTTTGTTAAGTTTGATGATCCCAGGCCTATTGTATTAATTTTAAAAAATTCTCCCCAGTTGTCTCGACATGCTTTTAACAGAAGAAACGGATTTATTTATTATTGTAATTTTTTATTATTTTTGCTGGATTGGAGAATTGAGTTGACAATTAAAAATAACCAAAAATAAATAAATTATATCAGTGCCAGCAATTATTGCAGCTATTTTCGGCAAAACTAAAAAAAAAAAAAAAAAAAAAAAGGAACGGAATTGGGGAAAAAAAAAATTAAACAGAAACAGCTCATTCAAACTATATTATGCCAAACTTGCAATATATATATTTATATTATACCAAGTGGCAAACTTTTATTGGAAGACAGCCAGCCCACGCAAGGAGGACTCAGCCTGGCTTCTCAAGTTAAAAACTCACCAGATCCTCCTCACATTAAAGGACACTTGTAATCTTACTGAAGAATTCCACGCTTTAATCACCATGCGTGATCACACGCTATTCCACCATCCAACTATATACATATTACTGGTACGTGCCTTCCACTTGCGAAAGCCGAGAATAGGCATGACAATAAACCCAATTCACCACCCCGATTTCTCTAGGACTTTTCACGGTTTTCTTATTCCCAAGCTACAACATTCTGAGCCGTCAAAATCCACGGGCCCCCTGATTAACCCGTGTCTATGAATCACAAACGGTCACGATCTAATCGTAAAAAAATCAAAATTAAAATCAAAATCAAAAGTCGTTACGGGTATTTATTTCGGACCAGCGCAAATTTGTTGTTTGTTTGGTTAGAAAGAAAAGGAAAGAAAAGAAAAGGTGTATAATCATGAGTAGATAGAAATATACGGTAATCAAAAACGAAACGCAACGATTGAGGGACAAACAAAGGGATTTTCTCTGATAGATCTCTATCTCTATCTCTTTTCTTTTATCTTTTTTCTTTTTTGTTCCTTATTTTTTCTTCGTTGTCTGATCGGCGATGGGTCTGTGGGAAGCTTTTCTCAATTGGCTCCGAAGGTTAGTTTCTTTTTCTCTTTCTGTCCATTATTTTTTGTTT
The DNA here is from genome assembly GCA_946598075.1 of Artocarpus hirsutus. Taxonomy (NCBI): domain Eukaryota; kingdom Viridiplantae; phylum Streptophyta; class Magnoliopsida; order Rosales; family Moraceae; genus Artocarpus; species Artocarpus hirsutus. The sequence continues at coordinate 3,647 of CAMOHE010046846.1, forward strand.
TCTTTTTGTAGATTCTGTATTATTCTTGTCATATATTGATTAGATAAATGCCGTATGTAAATTTGATTTTTGGGTTTCAGTTTTTTTTTTTTTCTTTTTCTTGTATGAAAGACAAGTATTGATCTATAGAGCATTTTGATCTTTGAAAACACTGCTGGTTCAAATTCAATCATTAAGTTAGCTGGAGAATCGGCTTGTTCTTTATGTTTGATTTTTTTTTGTAAAAATTGAAAAGAAGCTACATCGGATTGTGACTGTAAGTTTGGCATAGAATGCATAGCTGTATCAGCTTAATAATTATTTCAGTGATTTAATATCTCCTTGTTGAATCCCCTTTTTCCTTTTTTTTTTTTTTTTTTTTTTTTGTAATTTTAGTTATTGGTATGGTAATGTAATAAAAACCAATGTACTAGCTCAATTGGTGTTTAGCGGGTGTGCAAGATGTTTTCAATGGATTGAGTCCTCGTTCTAAGTACCTGGGATGGTAAAGTTTAAAAGAGAAAATAATCGAGAAATAATATACTTGGACTGATTTTTTCGTGAAGAAGGAAACAAACACTGATTAATCCTTAAAGCAGTTAGCTGACTTCACATAAAAGTTTGACTTTTTGGGGTTGGATTTTCTCTTGTTGTGGTTTTGCCTAAAACCTCTTGCAGCTATGGCTAAAATCTACGGAATGTCATTTTTTTTATTACTTTAGTTTGTTCTTTAGCGTATATGTGACTCACTTTGTTGTACATGCAATTTCAGCCTCTTTTTCAAGCAGGAAATGGAGCTCTCCTTGATAGGACTTCAAAATGCTGGAAAGACTTCGCTCGTAAACGTTGTGGCAGTAAGTTGACATCACTAACTAATTTTGTTATTGCCTTTAATTTTTCCTAATTTTTTTAGTAATGCACTTTGTTGTGTTTGTTCTCAGACTGGTGGATACAGTGAAGACATGATCCCCACGGTTCGTTAAACTTACCTTTTCAAAAGGGTCATTGTTACTTTTGGAGTTTGGCCTACAGATCATGTCGTCAAATGCTTGTTTCGTTTGTTACCCTTTTGAATAAGTTATTGTTATTTCCTTAAATGAACAAGTGAAAAGTGGAACTATTTTATGACAAAGGCGGCATTACGTTTCAGGTAGGATTTAATATGAAGAAGGTAACAAAAGGGAATGTTACAATCAAGTTGTGGGATCTTGGAGGTCAACCAAGGTTCCGCAGCATGTGGGAGAGATACTGTCGTGCAGTTGCTGCTATTGTGTAAGGATTCAATTTTCTTATTATTGATTGTTGGGAAAGAATTTTGCTTATTCTTCTGAATAGACATTCCATTTTCACCTCTTCAAATACGTACTTTCCTCTGTCCTTTACGGAGCTTCCTTTTTGTATAATTACGGTGCTATTCAAAACAATCAAATTTTACTTTAATGCCTTCTGTCAATCAACTACAAATACTGATAGAAAATACTGATTATGATTATACCAATAAGATTTGCAATCTCAAACTATGTTTCTAACTGAAGGATGTACAAGTAATATTGTGGAGCAATGCAACCAGGTTTTTGGTTCCTTCTGGTGTTCGATTTCTTACCATCTTCTATTTGAGTTTATGCAACTTGATACTGCCTTCGGTAATCCTGCAAATACATGCTTGGCTTTTACACTTTTTGCACTAGTTAGTCTTGAAAATTAATAATTTTTAAAGGAGTCATAAAACTTAATTGATAGTGGAATTTATGTGAATCCTGTAAAGTTTTAGTAGTTGACATTTGGTAATGTAATCTAAAGTTTTGGTTGTCTATCAATTCTTTGGAACGGGGCCTTTAATTGCAATATAACAATTTTTAGATAACATATTAAACAAAAGTTGGTCTTTTTTATCTTGTGATGACATTAAAAGTTGTTTCGCTTGGCTGGACGTAGTTATGTTGTTGATGCCACCGATCCTGAAAATTTGAGCAGCTCAAGAAGTGAACTTCATGACTTATTGAGCAAGCCATCATTGGCCGGTATCCCGTTGCTGGTTTTGGGAAACAAGATTGACAAACCAGGAGCTCTATCTAAACAGGCCTTGACTGACGAAATGCAAGACATTTTGGCTTCCATGAATAAGCTTTGATAACCAAAATCTACTTTAGTATGTCACTATCATTTCTCAAAGATGATTGGATGGTAGGAATTGATTGATGGAATGGGAATGTTACCGACAAATTATCTCATTCCGATGATTGAGCTGTGCTTTTTGGCATATTTGATTCTATATAGAGATTTCTGATTTATAACAGACCAAAAGAAAAAATCTAGAAAAGAAAAATGGGAATGTTACCGACAAATTATCTCATTCCGATGATTGAGCTGTGCTTTTTGGCATATTTGATTCTATATAGAGATTTCTGATTTATAACAGACCAAAAGAAAAAATCTAGAAAAGAAAAATGGGATATTTTCATGTTTGTTGCTGACATTCTGTAGTTTGAACTTTTTGGTTAATTTCTACCTGAATTATTGTGATGTGAAGAAAACTGATTCTTGCCGTCTAAACTCAAAAACTTAAAATCCAATTTTGAAACTAATATTCATTGCTGTAATTTACTAGAATTTTATTGCACTCGCGCAGGGGGCTCAAATCTATCGGCGACAGAGAAGTATGTTGCTTCATGATTTCTTGCAAGAACTCAACCAACATCGATTAGGTTATCGACTGGCTTGCAAAGCATTCGAAATCAAAGAGCTGAGTTGGCTTGTCTTCTTTCATTCTTCTGTCTTATATGTGTCATAATCCCTAAGAGATTCATTTATGGGTTGTTTGTGACTTAGATCAACTTGCCTAACTTGATGTCTGATTGTTTCTTCCTTTTTCTTCATTATGAGCTGATATCATATGTCACTGAGTTACTTGGTTCATGTCTAATTCAATCTCCCTCCCCCCAGATTCTCCGTCCCCCCAGAGTCGTATTTGCTCATTCAGATTGTGGGAAAGATGATTGTTGCAATTTTATTTTATTTTATTTTATGTTACTTTTTTATTTTTTTATTTTTGTTATTTTTATTTTTTTACCTAGATGTGTGGTTCAATGCTGCTGAGATTTGTTAATGTGATTCTTTTCATAACAGTAGATTTACTAGTTTTGTAGTTTTAGATTTTACACAAGTTATGCTCCAAAACTAGTAAAAGTTTCCTATCATAATAATTTAGTCTGCATGATAATGCTCAAGTTTGCAACTGATATGTAGAAGTGTTTGGTGGTCATACAACTTGCCTGATTCTTTTTAGGAGGTCAAATTTTGAATCTCATTCTTCAAGAATAAAAAAAGAGGAATTCGATATAGCCGGAACGTGCAAGAGTTTGGAATTCTCTTTTTATCACGTTGTTTTGAATATGAAGTGAGAGAGTTAAGAAAAACAAATGAGATAAGAGCCTTAGGAAACTGGAAAAACAAGGAACCATGACGAAGTAAAATCGACCTGAATTGGAGAAAACGACAACAAACTATGATAACATTGAAACGACAATATTCTCGAAACGACGCTTATTATATAAAAAACAAAAACGACATCATATGCAAAATCGATGCTCACAACAAAAACGACATCTACAGTGTAAGCAACCAGTGACAACATCTACGAAACGATAATGACTACGACAACAAAAATAACTGAAAAACAAAGTCGACTCTTGCACAACAACAAATGAAAATATGAAACGGACACCATTTGGAAGGACGAAGCTAATCCAAAGAATCATCCGTAACTAAAAACGACGTGAGAGTAAAATCGACAGCAATAACAAAAAACGAGAGAACAAAGGGCGTGTTCGCACGCTTTACGAAATGTCTTACGAAGATGGTTTCAAAATAGTGTATGGCATTTTTCATTCGAGAACGAAAATGAAAAAGAAAATTGTTTTCATATTTACTAAAATGGAAAAACACTCAAAAAGTTAATCTCTTTTTTCTATTTTCATTTCCTAAAACTAATATACTTGACACGTACCATCCGAAATATATCCCATACATAGAGTTTCATCTTATTCTCATGCTCAAACTAATCTCTCTAAAATATACAACTAAACCTAATTTCATAAAAAACAAAAATGCTAGAGATATCAACTTTAAACTCAATTTATGTATGAGATATTTATGTCATAGGTCTCCAAACTTTCTAATATTTGGCATTTAGGTCTTTATTTTGAGAATTTAAGTCTCCAAGCTTTTAATTTGTTAGCACTTAGGTCCCTATTTTAAGAATTGAAACACTTAGGTCTCCAATCTCTTAAACTGTTGACCCTTAGGTCCCCAATTTTGAGTACTCAAGTACCTCAAACTCTTGATTTGTTGGCACCGTTAGTCTTCATTTTAAGAATTTAGACATTAAAATCCTAAAATCTTAATTTATTGTCACTGTTAGTCCCCATCATGTTTTTTGCTTTTAAATGCTACACAAGATCACAATATTTTGAGGCTTCATGGTTCCTTAGGTCTTGAAAAAATATTTTTTAAAAAATATTTTTCAAGTAATAAAACTCGGTGAATCCGAGACGATCACATAGGGAAATGATACTACAAATGTCTAATATATCAGTTATTATATTTTTAGTTGAAAATTTTGAGGATTAAAGTTATTTATTTACAATATTTACACATTTTTTTTTACTTTTCTTATTTTTAGATTTTTTGTGATTTTACATTTGGTTATAGCCACTATGTTGAAAAAGATCTGCTTGTGATAGTGGACTTCAAGATTTGTCGATGGTGTTCGCGTCAACTACAAAACTCACCATCTATAGCTGAGCTGCAAAATGAAGAAGACAACATTTTCAACGAGAGGGGAAGAGAGAAAAAGAATGAGGGTTTAGTTTTATTTGCTGGCTAGGTTTCAATTTTTTTTATCCGTTAAATTAATAAGTAAATGTACATTTATATAACAAGGATATAGAAGTAGTTGATCTTTTTAAAAGCTTTTTTAAAATAAATAATCATACTTTTTTCAAATTAAATAAATGGTCCCTCCTTATTAATTATAAAGTTAAAATGATAAAATAACCTTTATTAATCATTAATTAGGTATAGTATATCAATAATAAACTATAGTACACCATTAATAAACTTGAGTTTATCAATAATAAATCATAACATATCAGTGATAAAAAGCATAGTATATTAGTGATAAACCTTAATACATCGCTGATAAACCCTAACAAAAAAGCCGCAACCCCTAACTTTCTCTCCCTTTTTTTTCTTCTCTACACAACATCTCCACACGTCGGCACTGCACACTATTAGGTCGGCCACCTAGAATGCTAGTGAAGGAAATAGAAGAAAGAGAGAGAGAACCATTGTCTGTCATCGTCGGAGGTCAACAAAATCACACGGAAAAGATGATATAGTCGATGGAATCACGCAGGAGGTCATGTAGCTCCTAATCTGCTTAACAGCGGTCGCCGCCTGAGTTGCACGAAAGAGATCGACTTATGAGCATCTTGTTCCTCAATAGCCATCCAAATTTGACGAAGCCAGATTTTTGATCTTTGTCCTCAACTCTAGTTGTAGGTTAGGGCAAAATTGAAAGAACAAAAAAAATAGTATATAAATAGTTGGCCATATCTTTAATTTTAGAAAAGTTGAGACACAAATTTTGTTGTGGGTGAAAAAGGGGACACCCAAACTAATTTTCCTATATTATATTAGCCTACTTATTAATATTTTCAAACTTTAGCTTATTAATTTTTTATTTAGAGATGGTAATAGGGTGGAGTGGGGTTGAGAATGTTTTCCATCCTCATCCTATCCCCTGAAATTATCCTTATCCCCCATCCCCATCCCCAGTTATGAAAGGCAGGACGGAGGTCAGAAGGCCCCATTAAGAGCCATCCCTATGCCTATTTCATTCTCTATTTTCATATAACTATAGATTTTGAAATTATAACAATTTATAACAAAAATAAAGTAGATATTAGTTATGAGTTTAACTAAAATTAAAGGTTCCGCATAAGAAACCAAATTTTGAATGTATATTAACCAAATCTTAAAATATAGCCACAGAAGATCTAACCAAATGCAATAAAAAAAGGCAAATTCTCAGGTGGAGACAATACTTCTGAGCCACCAGTGGGAACTTTTGTATAGCATTTGGATCAAAACCCAATGGTTAAAAAAGCCTAGTCTTTTCTATACCACACATTGGGTCACACACACACACAATTAAAAGAATCACATGTCTTTGGGTTCCATGCTCTTTGCTTTTTATTTTGATGGTTTCCCATGCTTTTTACTTGCTGACTAGGAGAGTGTGGCGTGCCAAATGAGGGAGTGATTAAACTACATTGCAGGGTTGGACAATGTATCGAATGCATGCAAGGTGCACAGATTAGAAACTTTGGATGTGCTAGATCCTGCTAACTTGGGTGCTGACATGGGTGGAGCTCTCAAATCCAATAATGACATGTGGCAGTACATTGATGACAGCTGACAAGGAAAGAGAAAAAAAATAGGTGTTTTAGCTTATAATTTAGTTTAGGTCATTTTACTCTGTTTTTGCTCTATATTTTAGATCTATATATAAATAATTGATTAAAATTAATTATTTTACGAACAAAATAGTTATAAAAATTGCAAAAATATTTTTTAAACTAATATAATTTAAAAAACACAAAACACATTAAAAATACATATATGTGTGTGTGGGTTTTGCCGAATTGACTCAAAATAATTATTTAACACATAAATGTTGTAATTAAAAGATTTAATGACAAATAAAAATGTAAAATAATAAAATTAAGGGATTTGATGTTGTTTGCATTATTTTGCACTTTTATTTACTATTAAATCCTTTAATTGAAGCATTTGTATGTTGAACAACTACCTTGAGTTAATTCAGAAAAACCACATAAATATGCATTTTTATTCTAGTTATTTTAGTGAAGGATCTCTAACCAAGTACTTGAAGCACGGAAAGTCAATAAATAATTAAAATGCATTTTAGTTTATATTTCAATCTTTGTTTTGTGATTAATGCTTATCAAAATCTCTCTTGTTATTAATACTTTTTAAAGCTGTTAAGGTTTTAATAATTGTTATCAATGACCCAATTAATCTAAATTTAACTACATCATACTTATTATAGTTTATTTTATACCATAGTTATTCACGTCTACATAAATGCTGAAACACCCGTTATTTTAACAGGTATGATTTTGTAAAAAAAAAAAAATCATATGAATAAAATGTTACTTTAGCATTTTTACTAAGTCTTCGCAGTAAATATTTTAAATCTATCTATCACTCATTTCTACCAACCTTG
>CAMOHE010046846.1:19312-32161 GCA_946598075.1 Artocarpus hirsutus
ACTTAGACTTTAAACATATGCTCCAAAATAGCAATAAAACATATACTCAGGTTCAAGAGCACAAATTTGAATAACCCTTGAGTATAAAAATTTGTAAATGAAAGACTAAATTCGTTCATAAGATTCTAACCTCAGATTATGGCTAGTTGGAAACTTGAAATGGCTTCAAAACAGGTTCCTTGACTTTGGTATGGCTAAAATTCTTGCTTAAATAGAGGTGATGGTGGCTGATTTTTATGGCTGCCTTGAAGAAGTTTTCTAAGTATTTTGCTTTAGCAAAGAAATGAAAAGAAGAGTGTAGGAACCGTGAGAGAAAAAGGAAGAAAAGATGAAGTCTTTGAAGAGAAGTGATAAAAGCAATTATGAAGGAGACATATTGAAGCATGTCACAGAGGAAATAAAGAAAAGGAGGGTCAAAAGTAGTTGGGAAAGATATCCTCACATCTCCTTTGGAGATTTTTTGATAAAAAATTGCCAAAGTGGCATTTTCGTGATAAATAGAACAATAAAAACAACTTAGTAATTTTCAAATGCAACAAAATTTTAAATTATTACGTTTTATACATTAATTTACAAAATTATTCCTGTTAAAATAACAGGTGTTACATGATGATAGCAATATTAAATCATTTAATATCATTACTTTACATTTCTATTTGTTATTAAATCCTTTAATTAAAGCATTTGCCTGTTAAATAATCATTTTAAGTCAATTCGGCAAAAAAACTACAAAAATATGTATTTTTAGTATTATGTTATGCATTTCAAATTATTTTAGTTTTAAAAATATGTGTGTAATTTTCATTTGTATTTGGTGTGTAAAAGAATTAATTTTGATTTAATTATTTATATGTAGATTTGAAATCTAGAGCTAAAACAGAGCAAAACCTTGTAAAAAAATACTAAATTCGGAGCCAAAGACATATACTTTTATCTCTCTCCATGTGGGCCCTTATTATCATGTGGACTTGAATTGGCAGTGGATTGGGCTAGATTTGTCTGCATCAGCACCCATGTCACGGGCCCAACATCTTTAGCTCTTCCATCCGCGCGATAGACACGCGTTACGCACATGTCAAGCCAAATGTGAGTGTCTCCTCCACTGGCCGGCTGTAGCACATCCAACAATGCCCATCCATTCGCCGTGTGGGACCCACCTGCGTTAATTTGTTGTTTGCGCCCACGAGGTATTAAAAAAAACTTGACCATCTCAACCAATAAACTTTGATCCAACAGTTTCTATTGAAATGCTCCACCACTGGCTCAAAAGTGATGTTTCCACTAGAGAAACGCCCAAAAAAAATTATCCATTTATACAATAACTATAGTATATATGTAAATTGGCTTGGACGTGTGTCAGAGAGTACATCCTTGTCTATGGCCCGCCACGACTCGGGATAAGATTTTGTCATCAATCTCAAACTCAATCCTCAACTGCTATCCCCCAGACCCGCCCCATTCACTTCGGGTGCCTACAAGGAATATTGTTGTTCTTATATTGGATTTGACAATATAAATCAAAACTAAAACTTTTAAACTTTTAATTGTTATAATGTAAACTTTTTATATTATAATATAAAAAAGTATATTTTAATGTAAAATTTTTATAAACTATAATATTTTTAATCAAAATTAGTTATAATCAATACTTATAAACACTTTATCATTTATTTCTTTATTAGTTTTGGCCTATTTTGTTGATTGTTTCTTTTCACGGTAGGGTTAATGAATAAATGGCCTGATCATATTTGTAGAATAAAAAATATAGTTTTAGTTTATGTATATTCTACATATAACTTAAAATTGATATTATTAAAATAATTAGTATATAATTGTATAGTATATAATATGATATCACTATAAGAATGATCATATATTACAGCGTATTTATCGTGTATTTTTTTTTCTTGATGACATGTTATAGCCGGAGAAAGAAACGGTCTCTTTTGATGGATCATCGACGGGTGAACACGTCGAAGAGATCGACTTCAAGTCGTCTACCTTTTTTTTTTCCTTTTCTTTTCCGTGGAAGGATTTTGTCCCACTTCCAAGTCTTGAAAAGTAACTGGGCATTATTCCTTTCATCATTTAGGTATTTTTTTCCTCTTTCTGTGATAAAGTATTTCACCTTTTGCTTATGAATCATTTTCTGTTTCCCCTCCTGTCTTTGAGAAAATAGTTGATTATCAACTTTGTTCAATTTAAATTCTAATTAGTATTAAACTCTTCTTTTGTGTGGTTCAAAATTTATTAGTAAGATTGGGATTTTAATTTTGGATATGTGCATAGATTGACACGTGAGCATTGTGTTTTTTGGGCTGGCCTGTTGAATGGTTTATTTTTGGACTCGCAATATGAAGGTTTTGAACTAAGGTCTTAACTTTATTGTTTATAGGTTTGAATAGAAATTTAAGTTTTTAGGAGAAAAATAATGTAACAAAATGCTTTAATCTGTTGTTTGAACTTGAAACAAACGCCACCATGCTATTATTGGTTTTAATGATGGAAAGCTTTTCTTACGGTAAATGGGATGTCAACTTAAGGACTGAGAAACCGTATTTTATTGTATGCTTATAATGGAGAACAGAGCCCCCGAAAATGAGTTCCATTTATATCAATATCAGTGTATTGTATGCTTTCTGATTTTCTTGTTCTCAAGAGGAGGGGGAGGGGTGAAAAATCAAAATTGCAAGATGAATATTAATTGTGATTGAGATATTGATGTCAAGCTTCGTAACGATAAGTTGTCAAAAGAATAGAGAGGACTAAGAAGTCAAAAAAAAAAAAAAACAAAAAAAAAGAAGCTCTGTTAAAAAGTAATGGCCTGTTGGATAGGCGGGTTCGACTTTGTTGATTCAGATATTTTAATTTGAGTTGTGTGATTCAAATTGACGCTTAGATATGCAGTTAAAAGTGTTAATCTGAATAGAGAAAAATTTTAATTTGTATTTAGATAGTAACTGGCAAAAGTTTTTGATTTACTAAACAGATTTAACAAAACCTTAATGTGTCGTAATATTAAAAAAATACGTAATATAGATCATGATTTATTCCTTTCTTTATTATGACTGCAATAAAAGAAAAAATTGTCTCAATCGGATATCAAACGAAGAAGTTATGATATTTTTTTTCTCAAGTATAGCGAGAGAAAATTTGAAAAAAGGAAATATTGTAATGTAGCTTTTAGATTCAAATCTTGAAAATTTAGGGGGAGTAAAACTAGAATTTTGCACTCAAAACTAAAGAAAGATTCAAATTGAGATTCGAATGTCACCAAAAACGTATTCAAGCTCAATAAAAAATTCTGAATATATTGAATCCAGGAAAAAAAACGTACCCTAAGAGGTATTTAAATAGGGTGTTGTCTAAGATCCAAGTCCCAAACATAGCATTTGTTTTGTGCAGTATTCACAATTTCGTTTGATTTATTTGATGAAGTACTAGCAATAGTCTAAGAGCAATTTTATTTAACTTATGATGTTATAATCTTATTGCTAACAAAATAATAATAAGATCTAATCTAAAAAATACACTAATTGAATAAAAAGGATTTTTCACAGTGGTGTGAAACTGTGATGGTAGTAAATTAATGATTATCGTAAAAGACAGACTCATGTCGACCAAAGAGAGAGAGGAGCGGAATCACAGCACGAGATGCCGAGCATTCGAGACTCGAATATAGCAAAAACACAAATATTGCATGTGGTTACTCATTTTAACTAGGATGTTTTTACCGCGCGCTTCCTTATGGTTGGGGCTCTATTTCTCACATTACATATTTTTTATTTGAGAAGATCTAACATTCCATAAATTATTATCATTATTATTATTATTATTATTATTATTATTATTATTATTACAAATATGACTGAAAAATAGACACTTATTGATTAGTTAATGATACGAAGAAGTCCAAAAGTAAGGCAGCATACTCAGAGAATTAGTCGTTTTTGAACTACCACGGAGACAGACCATTGAAGCTAAAATAAGCAAAAACTGTTTTCATTCTCAAAATCGGAGAGTTTTAGTCAACCACTAAGTTACTTGAGAATAATTGTTCCTTCAGTCATTCAGCGTTAGAGTAAAATCATTATACTAATGAATTTTACTGAATTACCTTCTGGAATATTTCTTCGTTGCATATTGCTTTGTTGTGTCGTTAGAAGTCTTTCTAACGTCCAAATTTAGGTCCTCGAGCTTAGAGCAAGGTTCAAAGTCACTTGTATGGTTCCTGGTTCTAGTTACAGAAGAAACATAACACAAAAATAAGAAATGGACAGCCAGAAAAGTAATAGTTCAGAAAAGAAGCAGTCCTTATTCTCATTCTTTTCCCAAACTGAAAATGTAATAAGTTACAAAATGACAAAAACATAAGTAGTAATAGAAGGCTGGGACAAGTGGAATACCTCTTATGTGACAGAACTTTGTCATTAGCTCCATCAGATGATGGCCTTGGAGTTGTAAGTATTGGGGAATTAGACACCTCTTAATTCTAAGGATCGTAAAAACGAATAATTGTAGAAAAGAAATTAGAGAAAAGAAGAAAAAAAAGACACCAAATTTTTATACAGGTTCATTAAATTCGAGACTACGTCCTGTTTCTGCTGCTGTAGATTCCACTATGATGAAGGAGATTACAGATTTACAAGAGAAATTTATCACACGCTCTTAAATAGTGTTTCCTAAATCTCTCTTCTACCTAGCACCCTCTGTGGGAATTTTTTCTCTTTCAACAGTAGAGCTCTCAACCTTACAAAAATAATGCCTCATATAAAACAATGCCACTCACACACATAACTCTAGCCACTTTATGTCAATTTATACCTCAAAGAAGAGAAAAAGTAATTCTATTTTAGAAAACCCTAGTAGTTTCTCCTTTTTGGGCCTTTAAAATATTGACTATTGCATAAAATATCGTGCAACATAGCGTTTGGTGCCGCAGCGCTCGAGACGAGCATTGCGGGGCTCACCTGTTGGCACCGCGGCACTCTTCTGCCAACGCCGTAGCGCTGGTTTGCTGCCCACAGGCGCTACAGCGCCCAACCTTGGCATTGTAGCGCCCAGAATCTGCCTTTCCTCTCCTTTTTCTTCCTTTTGTTGGGTTGTTGACTTGATTTGGCTCCACGCCTGCAACAATCTCCCATTTGAAGACTAATCAATCACTATGTCTCTAACTGCAGCAGTAATAACTTCCCACGCCTTATGGAGAAGTCCAACTAAAGTTGCGCACAACTTCAATTTCTCATTCGGAACGATCTTGGTGAGCATATCTGCTAAATTCTGACTCCCAAGAATCTTCTCGAGCTTTAACACAATTGACCTGATGAAGTGATACCGCAACTGTATATGCTTCGTTTTAACATGAAATGCAGGATTTTTTGCCAAATGAATAGCGCTTTGATTGCATTGTGTAACGCACTTCTTTTCTACTTGTGACCCAGTTCTTCCAAAAATGACTGCAACCATATCATCTCCTTGCTCACTTTTGCCATTGCCACATACTCTGCTTTAGTTGTAAAGAGTACAACTATCTATTGCAGCTTCAAGACCCAACTAACTGCTATGCCACCCAAAGTGTAGACATAATCAGTGGTACTCTTTTTGCCATCAATGTCTCCAGCCATATTAGCATCTACGTAGCCCTGTAGTCCCAAGTCTGACTTCTTAAAACATAGTGCTAAACTCGCAGTACTTCTTAGATATCTGAGAATCCACTTTACTGCCTCCCAATGCTGCTTGCCTAGATTGCTCATGTACCTACTCAACAACTCCCATTGCATATACAATGTCCGGTCTGGTACACACCATGGCATACATGAGATTGTCTATAGTGGAAGCATAAGGCACCTTAGCCATGTGGTCTTGTTTCTGCATTATGGTCGATGATTGCTCCTTTGACAACTTGAAGTGACTGGCTAAATGAGTACTCATAGGCTTCGCATTATTCATATTGAATCTGCTAAGCACCTTTTCAACATATTCTTCCTATGACAGTTTTAGACCATTACTGTTCCTCGTTATTTTCATCCCAAAGATTTGTTTTGCAACACCCAAATCCTTCATTGCAAACTCCTTAGACAGCTCCTTCTTCAGCTTGTCAATCTCCTGTTTGCAACCTCCTGCTATCAGTATGTCATCGATATATAGCAAAAATATAATATAGAAGTCACCAAAATTCTACAGATAACAACAGTGATCTCCCTGACACCTCAAGAAATCATTGCTGCACATAAAACCGTCAAACTTCTTGTACCACTGTCTGGGATCTTGTTTGAGGACATACAAGCTCTTTTAAAGTTTGCACACAAAGTTCTCCTTGCCCGGTACTTCGAAACCTTGTGGCTGCTTTACATAGATCTCCTCTTCCAAATTACCATGAAGAAAAGCTATTTTAACATCCAGCTGTTCTAAGAACAAGTCTTCATTTGTCACTAGCGCAAATACCGTCCTGATCGTGGTTAATTTAACCACAAGAGAAAAAATCTCGTTAAAGTCGATGCCCTCTTTCTGCTAAAAGCCTTTTACCACCAGCCTTACCTTGTACCGTTTGTTGCCATCACTTTCATCTTTTATCTGGTATACCCATTTATTATGCAAGGCCTTTTTGCCCTTAGGTAGCTTTGCCAATTGCCATGTCCGATTGGACATCAAGGAATCCATCTCATCCCTCATGGCTAACTCTCACTTGATCGAATCTTTAGCCTGCACGACTTCGTCATAACTCTCCGATTCACCTCTGTCGGTCAACAAGATGAATGCAGAGAAGGGGAGTATCTCTACAGCGGTTTGATAATTCTGCTAGATCTCTTGATTGAGGTGACAAGAGTACTCTGGTTTTCTTTTGAAGCTATATTCTCTTGATATTCAACCTCTAGATTTTGCACTTCTATTTCAAGAAAATCCTTCAATGGAATCACCTCAGGGTCGGCACTGCGGCGCCCAACCTTGGCGTTGCAATGCCCAAAATCTGCCTTTTCTCTCCTTCTTCTCCCTTTTGCTAGGTTGTTGACTTGATTTGGCTCCACACCTTCAACGGCAAGAATACTTGTAAAGTCTTGATCGCCCTTAACATCCGTCCTAGAAATATTCTATACTGCAATATGGAAAAAAGAAAAATAATAATAAGTAAAATGAGCAAGCACGTTTTTAATTTGCCAGATAAGACCAAGAAAATATGCATTATTTCTATCTGGCTCCGTTCACATGATAAACTAATGTACAATAAAACTGAGAGAAAACCCCAAATCAAATGAACACATGTTTCTACTTCAACAGATCAAACCCCAGTAAGCAGTTGACTAATGCTTAATACCAAGAACGACAGGAACACAGGTACTTGTAGAGATTAAAGCATAGAAGTTCAACATTCCACAATACAGAGACTTTGTTTTTCCTGAAATTATTTCTTGAACTGAAAGAAAGAATTAAGAAAAAGTTTCTTGATATTTAAGTTTAAGAAAAAGTTTCTTGATATTAAGTTGCTTTCTCTAAATCTAAAGCCACCGCACTCCCCTATTGGCAGAAATCTCCTCCCGTTACAAAGCTAAAGTAAAATTTCAATCTCTCATTCCTTTTTGAGAAAAACACAAATCACCATAAATCACACTTTTTATAGGATAAAGGAATCTATAAATAGAAAGGATTCAGATCTGTAGCTCTTGATGGGATATAAAATTCAAGGGTCAGGAGCTTACTTCTTCTTCTTCGTCTCGTCTCGTTGATGTTAATGTTGACAGAAGAGGAGATCTGTGAGAAGGGGGAGGCATGTCTGCTGGAGCTTGTCGTCGTGTGGGGAAACGGAGGGCTGACGTGCGGCAGCGGCTCGCCATTGTGTGTGGAAGTGAGGGGACAGCGGACAGCGGGCCGCGGTCATCGAAGAAAGGCATACAGGTGTTTGACAGGTGGTGCAGGTGGTGAAGGTGGTCAAAACGGTTAATTAACCGTTTTTATTGTAATTTAATTTTTTTATTATTATTATAATATATAAAAATTTTATATTATTTATAACTAAAAAAAATGATCTAAATCACTAACGGTTAAACATCACCTTGAGATTTTGAGGGTTCTTTTTTTCCGCAAGAAGTAAGCAGACAAAACAGAATTCCCTCCATGGGATGTCAAAAAGAGGCAGAACAAAAAAGACTTAATCCGGGAATAAACTATGGGCAAAAAAGTAATTCGACTGGAGATAGAAGTCAATAAAAGGCTAAGTGGGTAAGCCACCGTACATAGTACAGTGATTTCAACCTTCTTTGAGTATAAACAATAATTTGATGAAACGGTGTCGAAGGTGATATGTATAACGTTTAAACCCATGTGAAGGCAGTTTTTTTGAGAACTTTACCTCATAAATTCTCATAATTTTGATAGGGTGTTTTGATAATTTGTTTGAACTAATAGGTTCAAACTTAAACAACGTAAAAAAATTACATGCTACAATTTAAAATAAATATGAGCTCCAACGTAGCTCTTAGATATTGTAGCTGTCACAATTATTATTTTAAATGATATTAATTAATTAATTAATATAATTATTTATGTATTAATTTAAATTTTGTAAAATTCTATTTTAAGCATAAATCTACCTTATCTTATTTATCTTACCTGTTTTTTATTTTTCAATTTTTTTCTCCATATGCTTAGTAAAGTTACAAAAATATGACCACATTTTTTTTATATTTGCCCAAATGTTTTTTTACTACCATGCTCTCATGTGAATCCCGGCAGCCTACATAGATAATTTTTTAAGGAACTGAGTCTTCTTTCGACCAAAAATTTGTAATTTAATACAGCGGCTAATTAAGTACCAAAGGTCTTAGATATTGACTAAATTCACCAGATTACTATCATAACATAAGGATAATTGACAACATCAATAATCATAAGAACAAACCTATTCGATGCTAAAAAAAAAAAAAGCTTACCAATTGAAAGTCGTAGTGAATACACCAAAACCCAATCCACCTAAATAGGACCGGCAATATGTGTTGCGACACGATAACACAACACAAATCTGACACGTTTTTTGCAGGTTAGTGTCGAAAAATTTGACCACGGGTCATTTTAGTGTCGACCCGAAACTAACCCGTCAAAAAAAGGTCGTGTTCAGGTCAACTCATTTAACACTAAAATGACCCGTTTCTAACCCGTATTTAACTAATTAACTTTAAAAAAATTAATATTATTTCATATATAATATAAGCTCTTAAAAGATCAAACCCTACCTCTTTTATCACTTATCTTCTTATTGAAGTGATATGAAACTCTTCTAATTTTATGTTTTTTTTAATATTATATATATTAATGTAGGTGGGTCATAGGCGGGTTGCAGGTCGCAATTGGGTTACGGGTCAAAAACGAGTCGTGAGTGATTATTTTTTGACACTGTGCATAAGGAACGGGTTGATACGGGTCGTATTCATATCAACCCGTATCAAAATGGGTTGTGTTAGGATTGAGAATTCTCAACCCGTTTGTGTCACGGGTCGGGTTACTATCAACTTAATTTTTATAAATATTAATTCTAACTCGACACTAACTCGATCCGTCAACTTGTTTTGCCACCCCTACACTTAAATAAGGGCACTATTTATCTTCTAGGCACAATTCTAGCCCACCAAAACCACACACCCGTTAGCGAACAGGTGTGCAATCCAACCACCCCTTCAACCTTGGTCCAGTCAATACCTCCAAAAACATCAATATCAATGCACCCACTTTGTCTCCCACTAGCATTCAGATCCACTATTATCGGTGTCGTTTCTTTTTCTTTTCTCTTCTTCCTTCCCTGCTTTACAAAACCCAAATTTTCCATGTCTTCCAAGTCAACGCTATCTCTTTCCGTCTTCTACTTCCTTTTCTTGTTCGTTTCATTCCTACAACAAAAAGACTGATTCAGTGCTTCTTTAGAAACTCAAATAAACCACACCAAAAGCCAGTTCTTATCACAGATTCAAGAAAATTTGATGAAGCTTTGGGAAAATTTCCGTCCAAATGCAGTTTGAAACGATTTGATATTAGGTCAGATTGTCTCATTCAAACTTTTAGTTTTACAACTTTTGATTATATTTATACTTCAAATTTCATTGTCAAATTTAAGATCCGCATATATATATATATATATATATATATATGATGGCTATCTGTTTTCAGCCAGATTTTGGGTATTTAATATTGAAGTTCATTTTGAAATTATTTGAGCATATTAATATTGAAAATGGGCCTTTTGTTTTCTGATAATGATTTAATTATCAATCTTTAAGTCTTGATGAGGTTGAATAGATTTTTATAAAACGTTTTGAACTTAATGAGAGTAGTATATTTTTGTTGAAGGAAGAGTTTTGAAGTATATATAAATATTTATTTTATTTTATTTTATTTTTCTTTCAGCCTTTATATTATTGAAAGTATGATCTCTTACAAATGTTAGAGCAGTATATATCGAACTTAATATATGATTCGAAGAGAGTTATAATTTTGAATTCTTGAATATATCTCTTACAAATGTCAGACTCGGAATATATCTCTTACAAATGTCAGACTCGGAATCTTGAATTCTAAGAATTGATTTGTTTCAAATGTAGATATGCAAAAGGATAGCCTTGGAGATCGGATTATGAAGATATAAACTTGAGGGTAGACCCCTACACCACAATCGCCGCACTCAATGCGTGGGTGATTAAAGGCAAGATATATGATATGTTGATATATATAATATATATGTAAAAAGATTTGTGAGAAGAGAATTTATGCTGAATCCATATCTAGAATTTCTTTTGGATTTGAAATCTCATTGTTTAAAATTCAAGTTTTGATAAAATATATCTTACTAGGCCTTTTGTTCATTTTTCTATTGTTTTAAAATTTTCCCTCCAGGTTGTGCAGGACCATATAAAATAGAAATTAAATTGGGAGTTCTCATGTGATGATAGTTGCTCATAGATGCATAAGGTAAAATTAAGTAAGGTTTTATATCTTGTATCTGTTGTATGTTAATTGTACTGTATGAATTGTCTCAATGTTAGTTTTCAATGTTTATATTTATTTTAAGAGAAGAAAAATTTATACTTAAAACAGTTTTGTTATTTACGTACTTTTAAACACTCGTGAGTCAATAATTTTCAACTGTATTACTAACTTAACATTTTGACTTGATTTTATTTTATTTTTTAACAGTCGTGACCCTGTTTTCGGGTGATGACAACAATATTTTAAGCTAATTGATTCAAACCACACACCAATCAGACCAAAAAGCTTTGAAGTGCAATACCTTGTTGGATTGACTAGCTTAGCCACCACATCAGTTAAAAAAATAATAATGAATCAAAAATTTCTTAACAGCAATTAGACTCACATGGTTCAATAGTCTAGCATAGTCGTAGTATTGTGACAGTAGTATTGTTCACATCAATCTATGTTGAGACTACACAGTTACAAAGGCAACTAGTCATTATCGTTATTGGTCTTGCATCAACAAATAAAATCTTCCGCTGCTTCTGCATGTATCGTTTTTCGCATGTAGATACACAACTAAGTGGGTGTTTGAAAAAATGGTGGGAACCAGTGGTGATAACCACTTTTACTGTAGCATGTGAAAGTTTTACACTGTAACAATTTTTTTTATTGGTACTGTAGCATGTGAGAGCTTTTTACTATTCATAACTGATTTTGTAGAGGGAACCGGTGGTTCCCACCACTCCCAAACAGGGCCTAATAAAAGGTTTTAGCAACAAAAAATTTCGTCGGCACTATGAAGCTAGCAGCGAAATTTTCCTTCGCTGTCATCGCTTCATGCGGTAGCAACAGATTGTTCCTTGCTTTTGCGGCTGTAGTCACCTGATTTTTTTGTCTACTAAGAGCATTTTTAATGCAATATTAAATTGATTTGTAAATAGCAAATATAATATTTGAGTGGAAAAATTTTTTCTAATATAACGTTATTTTTAATACTACAAAGTTTAATATATAATAAATTTAACATTTAATTTTTATTGATTGATAAATTGAGTTTTTTACTTTTATAATTATAACATTCTTACTTTTTAATTATTTTAATATTAAAAGTTTACTTTTATAGGTTTTAAGGTTCAAGGTTTAATATTTTTGAGAAAAATAAATATAACATTTTAAATAGCATTATGTATGTGGAAGGATTTTCCTACAGATACTTTCGAATCAAACAATTAGGAATTTTGGGCCCTCAAATCAACGTTAGATGGACCTGTCCACTCGGATATGCAAAGCGTAATTAGAATTACGTGAAGGAAAAATAAAGCAGAAATAAATAACACGCCAAATTTATAGTGGTTCACTTTGTTAATGAAGAGCTACGTCCACTGTAGTTCACTATCTGGTATTCTGTGTACAAAAAGCAGTATTACAAAGAAATTAGGATGAAAATAAACGGGCAGAGTTCTGTCTCCTTTTTTCTGTACGTCTCTGTCTATATTTCTCCTTATGTTTCTGTATATCCCCTTGAAGCCACCTCTCCGCCATATATATACTATGGAGTCGAAACGTGGTCTTTAACCGTCAGATGGGGTGGAGTAGTGCTTCGCAGGTGAATGTGATAATGGGATACGTGTCGGTAGATGATGTGCTGCAGAATCCACTACTTTCGCATATTTCGGTCCTGTACTGAACGTGCGTTAAACGTTGGAACGTGCCATCTGTCGAATCGATACGAGTGATCCAGTCGATCGATTCGTCAAACGATCTGGACGAGTGGTACTCTGAATGAATCGATAATCGGTTTGGGAAGTCATTAACACTCGAATCGAATAATCGATTCGATCATCCGACCCGTTCGAATAGCTCGATCACTTGTTGGGCCGATAGGGCCCACGGTCA
>CAMOHE010046847.1:8811-22261 GCA_946598075.1 Artocarpus hirsutus
CCTTGAATCAAAGCTTGAATCGAGTTTGTGGTTGCTCAATCGCGTTCCTGAGCCTTCAATCCACAATCCTGAAGCTTGAAATCAAATTTTTGTTTCAAAAATTTAGAGAGAGATTGAGAGAGAAAGAGAGAACCGAGAGAGAGTGAGAGTGAGCGAGAAAGATGAGCGAGAGAGGAGAGAGAGAGTGAGAGAGAAAACAAGAGTGAGTGAGAGAGAGAGAGATGGAATAAATAGAAGAAGAGAGAGAAAATTGGTTGCACAAGACTATGTGCAACAGCGTAATGTTTTTAAATCAAATTACTTTGTTAAAATTCCAATTAACAATTAAAAAGAATTTAATATAATTTAAAATTATTAAAAGAGTAAAATAACAAAGTTTCTTAATTTTTTACAAAATGATCAAATTAAGTTTAAAATACTCATTATGGCACACTAATCCACCATTTTACACTCTAATATCATTTAATTAATTTCTGGGTGTTACATAAGTCAAGTAAGTATATTCTCACCTATAGCATGATAAAGTTTATGAAAATGTTAAGCAATGTTTTATGATTAAAGGTTTGTGATTTAATGTTCTTATTTTAAGACATTTTATTGTGACTTTTCCTAAAGATGTTTTTACATTTATGTTTTTATCATTTATAACAAGTTTTTAAAGAAAGCTTATATATATATATATATATATATTACTTAATTAGGCATTGCATACCCTATGTTTATATTTGTGATGTCCTGGAAGGTTAGACTTGTTATGTCCAGCTTGGGACTAGCTACTTTATTCCTCTCATGACAGCACACCTATTATGTTAACGGTGTAATGTTTGGGCTCCTAAAGGTAAAATGAATAATATTTTTGATATAAAAGTTTAAATGAAAGATATGTTTCATATAAGCATGTGCCTCATGCACTACCATGAATATGACTATGCTTATGATGTTATGTTATAATTTTATGAAGGATGATGTTTTATGTTGTGAGATAGGAAAGCATGCTTACTTAGTTTTATATTATGTTGCAAACAAGGTAAAAGGCATAAGGAATAGGATGGAGGAAGGAGACAGGCGTGTGTGCAAAAGTGTTTTATTGGAAACAAAATCACGCCATGAAAAGAAAAGAGATTAATAACTCCAGCAATGATTTTATTTATAATGTTATTTTCTATACGACAATGATTTAAGAACTTGGTTTATTTTCTTATAGACTTTTAATTGTTTTGGGACTGTTTTAATTTCTAGGATTTTGTTTCGTATAGACTTTACTATGCTTCTCTTTTCATGATGTTTTTAAGTTATATAGACATTGAAACATTTTCTTGGAAGTTTTAAACAATATTTGAAGTTTTTGTGTATGTTTATATTTCGTTACATGTTGTGCTTGTTACTAACTGTTTTCACAGATCATCGATTAGCTGAATGCTTTAGGCATTCTGTCGGACTAATCGAGGAGAGAGAAGTAAGCCTAATAAAAAGGTTATAAAAAAATGCATATGTGTCCTGAGATATTTGCTTAAGTGTAAATGTTTGATTTGAATTGTATATCTTTTAATAATGATTTAAATGAAAAAAGGAACAATTATTGTGACGTTTATAAGGGGCATTACACATAGTGCAATCATCTTGTCACGCCTTTGTGACTCCTCTAGAGGTGGAGGAGAAAGTTTTTTGATTTTGTACTTTTTTATTTTTGGTTTCTTGATGAATTAGGTGTGTATAGATTTATTAAAGTTGTGGTGAGCTTGTTTATTTTTAACCATTGGATTTAGTTCTAATGGAGAAAAAATAGGTCTTATTGATGAGAACAATTAAAAGGTCTTTCTAGTTTTTCCCACAAATAAATAATCTACTAAAGAATTACAAAAGGAGGACTTAAAGTCAAATTTGACACTACACAACAAATCAATATAAATAATGAGTTTTTTTCTTAACAAAATTAATAATAATAATAATAATAATAATAATAAGTTCTACATACGGTATGTAAAAAACATGGCATCCATAAGATAGGGTTCAAAAAAACCCGTCAAACCGTACATCATGTTCAATCTAAACTAAACTAAGCTAAACTAAACCTAAAGGTTTTTTTTTTTTTTTTGTGATTTTTGGATGGTATGCATGGTTTTTACACAAATAATTTTGGATAGTCTTGTTAGTGGTTTGGGCTTTTCAAATTGCCCATTTAAACCACCTTCAAGCTACCTTATATATAATTTTTTATCTTTAAAGTACTTTTTATATAAATAATTTTAAATATTTTTCAAATAGGATATTTTTCATTGTTTATTAACAAAAGTTTTACATATAACAAAACTTTTCTACACTCTATAATTATACTTTCCCTCAATCACATTAAAATAACATTAGCCATTACTCATGAGCATTTAAAAACAAAAATCAAATTAAAGAACCAAGTATTGGAAAGTTTTAATTCAAGTTTAAAATTTAATTGTGTTGCTTTATGTTTGTTGATGCCTTAGAATTGATCAACACCAATTGCAGCTATGCATGATGGTTGGATTGCCTGTAAGAAGAGGGAACACCTCTAGAGTCAAGGAGACACCAGTGTGGTGTCAGCCAAGGGCTCTCTAATGCTCAAGTTAAGTACTTGTTCAGCCTAGAGAGAGGCTAAAGTAGGCAAGATTGTTTACTTACCTTGAGGGTGGAGTTAATGCTCCTATTTATAGCATTTGACATGGACTGGGTGTGAGACAAGTTTGCCCCATGATTTGGTCGTACCATGATACGATGCCAGGATAGCAGGTGACAGGTGTTACAATCTCCTAGTATGGAGGATCTCACATCGGAGGGTTGAGATGACGCTGTGTGGTCTAATACAAGTCATCCACCCCTATCTGTGGAAGTGTTATTGTACACATGCAGGTTTGCTTCGGGGACCTAAGTAGGACATCATGGTTGGGACAAGTGTGATCTTCACATTGACAGTGGTCGTCCCAAGATAGGAAGGCCTAAAGACTCCCATATGAACCAGTTGTTCCAGTGATATTTGAGGCGGTAAGAGAGCAACCCTTGTCGAGCAGGGCGCTCAGCGTGCTCTTGGGGAGGTGCTTGGCTTATTGATCTAAGAACGCCCCCAATAATGTTATTCAGTTGTCTTTTAATTCTTTAGTTTATTTGTTGGTTGAGTCTGATTTATGTTATCGTGAATTTTTAGTTTGGTTCTTAGTTTGTATTAAAACTTTAAATGATGAACTTTTAGACATTTTATAATTATTGTTAATATTGAAAATCTTTAGTCTTAAGCTCAAACCATTCAAAAATAAAATTTATTTTTGCATTGGTTAGTAGTTTGGAGAATAAAATAGTCTAAACCACCTGTCAACATCCATGTCAATAAGTTTTTTTCAGAACCATTTAAGTTGTATTAAATTTTTTTAAATATACAAAATTGAAAAAAATTGATATATATCTTTTAACTAACAAAAAAAAATTCTTATTAAATTTTTTCAATTTTAAACTTTTTTTAGTTTTTATGTAACTTTATTAACGTTCAATAATATATGTATATATAATAATTAAGAGCTATATGTTTTGCTTTACACTATAGTTGTTGGGGGCTTTACGTCGTGGACGATTTGAACTAGAGACTTCAAACTAGTATGCCAAAGAAAAAAAGAAATTTGTGAAGTGAGTTAGAAGTGTGAGTTAGAACTGAAAGTATTTTAGCATGTGAAAGCTTTGCACTGTAACAAATTTTTATTTTTACACTATAGCATGTGAGAGGTGTATATTGTTTAAGTTAAAACTGATGAGTTAAAGCTAAGCTTATCAAACACCTAAAATTATTAATTTTCATTAGGAAAAAAAAAATAAATGGAACTCTGCTTTTGAAAGATAATTTCTTTTCAATTTGAACTAAAGCCACCTAGGTTTTTCTTAGGTAGATGATGAGGAAACGAGTAACAATTTATTGCAATAAATTATTATGTTGGTCCTCAAACCATTAAAACGATGACTCGTTAGTACCCATTCTTTTTTTAACTCAAATGACTACGACCTCAAAATAACGTGCAAAAGGACTAATTTTCTTGACCTTTATTAATTTCCTTGCTTTCTATCGATCACGTGCGAAGCATTTAAAAAATTAACAAATTTATTATATTTTTAATAAAAATTAAACTAAATTAGATTATAAACATTAACAAAGGCTCAATTGCTTTCCAAAAACAAAAAATCTGAAACAAACTCTCCAAAAAACACGACACCACCCACCCTCCTACGGCCAACCTTGACCATGGGTCTTACCCCCTCTCTCGTCCCCTTGAGCACTGACCACCCCTGACCATGGATCCCACCCCGGCCGCCTCATGCCATCTCTCTCCTCCTTTTCCTCCTCTTATTCTCTTCTTCATCTTCATCATCATCTTCTTCTTCTTCTTCTTCACCATCTCTGGTGACCCTCTTCCATCGTCTCTTCTTCTTTTGTTTTTCTTGGTAGACCCACCTGCATGTCAGTCTCTCTTCCCTCCCCTTCTCTCTTTCTCGTCCCCCTCCACCGCATTAGATCTGCTACCGTTCAGGCACTGCAAGCCCCAGATCCATGGTGATTTTGTACAACTGAACCCCCTCAGCAACTCCCCACTGACCTATAGATCCAATAACGCTAGAGGGGTTGAGCCCACCTCCCCACCCTGTCATTAGAAAAGCAAAACCTACTGCAACCTCTCAAGTGCTTTGGTTTTGAGATGAGACAAAGGGAAGCTTGTACAACCAAATGCTATTAGAATATTATAGCTTGGTGTTTTGTTTTGTTTTGTTTGGAAGTCAGATTGGTGTACAACATGAGTCTCATAACTTTTTTTTTTCTTTTTTGGGTTTTTGTTAAATGGTGGATGATTTAATTAAGGCTGTTTTGGTCTTTTTGAAATAAATGATGATCACATGGTTTACATGTGACCAAGAAAATAAAGGAAATCAACAGAAGTTAGATTAGTTCTTTTGCATTTTTTTTTTTTAAATTTAGGCCATATGAGCTAAAAACAAGAATATAAATTATCAAGTCATTTTTTAATACTTGAGAAACCGACAGAGCAATTTAGTTCAATTTATCGCATGGTTGGATTATTATTATTATTATTATTATTTTCTTTTTTTTGTCTCTAAAAATTGCGTCATTCGATTAAGTGAGACTAGGAGAGAGAGAGTCCGCGTAGGGATATAGAAATTTACTGCAATCTCTAGACGTCTTTTTCTGTGGAAATCCCCCACTTTCCAAATGATATGATTATTTTAATTGTTTGTTTTATCTTTAGTGCTTTGACATGAACTTTTTTTTTTTTTGGCAAGGGATGTCATTTTTTTAACTTCCTTTTTAATTAATTTTCGTTTTTGTTAATTGTGTTAGAAATGTTGAGCTGACACAATAACATAAATACAGTCAAATCTTTTCTGTAGAGGAGTTAAGATCCTCTACGCCTAGGACTAGATACACAAATAGAATGCTCCGTCTTGTATTTGCCAGCTTAGTTTATGTATGCGCTGCCATTCTCTTATTGGAAGATGGAGATTTCAGACATTTGGACGTACGGACACGCTTGTAAATAGTTCATGCCACCAAGCTCTCAAAATTGGCGTCCAAACCAAAAGTAAGGAAGTGCATGACTGGTTGATCCCAAAATCCATTAGCCATGATACGTGTCCATTTTACCCCAGTGTGACTTTTATTTGTAAACCCTCACTCAATCCTTATCTGTAAAACTAAATAAAACTAATGCATAAGAAACTGTTCATTTGAATTATATAATTTGAATTGATGATTTAAAGTACTATTTAAATTGACATTTATTTGTATATTTAAAATGTTAATCTAAATATGAAATAAAATTATAATTTACTATTGAATAGAGATTTTAACTTTTATTGTAGCAAACAAATACGAGTCCAATGTTAGGTTTTGTTGGATTTTGTTATTCAAATAATCAGCGAAAAATCAAAATTAATTCCCACAAAACTCTCATAGGATCCATGTAATTCGATTAGATTAATAAGAAAGTCATATAATCTTACCAGGATGACAAAATGGGCAAGATTGCTGAAAGGAAGAGAGCAGGTTCACTCCGGTGACATCTTAACTCGAGCTTTTCATATTTGGGATCGGATTCAGGTGTTGTCACTTAGAGCAACACCCTTTGCAAGTATCCACACGAACAAACTCAAAAACCAAATTTGTATGCTAGCACCCTCTCTTTGCGTTAAATGTCTCTATCTAATTTTAGGGCTTTTAATGTTTTTGCCTTTTAAAATAAGAGAACGCCTTTTCTCATCTAATTCTAACTCCAAGATGCTTGCTTCAATACATAAATGGATCTTTGAGGTTTGCAAACCTTTCTAGAATTCTCAGGACTAACAAAACCTTCGGGTTATGTCATATAGACATCCTCAAGTAGGTTTCCATTAAGAAACGCTGTTTTGACATCCATTTGCCAAATCTCATAATCATAGTATGCAGCTATGGCGAGGAGAATCCGAACGGATTTAAGCATAGCAACTGGTGAAAAAGTTTCATCATAGTCTATACCATGTGTCTGCTTAAAACCTTTTACAACTAGTCTTGCCTTAAAGGTATGCACATTGCCATCCATGTCTGTTTTCCTTTTGAAAACCCATTTGCACCTAATAGTCTTTAAACCATCAAGCAGATCAATCAAAGTCCATACTTGATTATCATACATGGATTACATCTCTGACTTCACGACTTCTAGCCATTTATCACAGTCAGGGCTATTCATGGCCTCTAAGTAGGATGTGGGCTCATTTTGATCTACAATCATCACATCATTATTATCAGTTAAGAGAAATCCATATCTCTTAGGGCTCTGACGTGTCCTACCAAACCTCCTCAGGTCTTGTGCTACTTGTGTAGGCTTAACAACTACTTGTTGATCCAATTGAGATTCCACTAGTGGTTCAATGCTATTTTGTGGTTCTTGAATTTCTTCAAGTTGAACTTTACTCCCACTAGTTCCTTTAGATATGAATTCTCTTTCCAAAAATATATCATTCCGAGCAACAAACACTTTGTTCTCAGAAGTATTATAGAAGTAATATCCTTTAGTTTCTTTATGATATCCTACAAAAAGGCATTTGTCTAATTTGGATGCCAATTTATCTGAAATTTGACGCTTCACATAAGCCTCACATCCCCAAATCTTAAGAAAAGACAAACTAGGCGACTTCCTAGTCCACATCTCATATGGTGTCCTTTGAACCGCCTTTGATGGAACTCTGTTCAGTATGAACGCAGCAGTTTCCAGAGCATATCCCCAAAAGGATATTGGAAGATCTGACTGACTCATCATAGATCGAACCATATCCAATAAAGTTTGATTTCTCTGTTTAGACACACCATTCCATTGTGGTGTTCCTGGTGGAGTTAATTGTGAGACTATCCCACAATCTCTAAGATGATCAATGAATTCTTGGTTTAAGTATTCACCATCTCGATCTGATTGAAGTGCTTTAATACTTTACCAAGTTGATTTTGTACTTCATTTTTGAAAATTTTGAACTTTTCAAAAGATTCAGACTTTTGTTTCATTAGATAGACATAGCCATATCTACTGAAATCATCTGTGAAAGTAATGAAGTACTGAAAACCTCCTCTAGCAGTGGAACTTAATGGTCCACATACATCATAATGTACAAGGCCCAATAAGTCATTAGCCCTTTCACTATGTCCAGTAAAAGGTGTCTTAGTCATTTTGCCTAATAAACAAGACTCACATACTTCAAATGATTCAAAATCAAATGAATTCAAAAGCCCATGTTGATGGAGTTTTGAAATGTGTTTCTCATTTATATGGCCCAAACGACAGTGCCAAAGATAGGTAGGGTTTAAATCTTTAGATTTAAACTTCTTTGTATTAACATTATAGATGGACTTTTCATTTGTGTTTTCAATGTTTAGAACATAAAGACCATTCGTTCGTGGAGCATATCCATAGAAAATGTTATCACGGTAAATAGAGCATTTATTATTCCTAATAATAAACTCAAAATTTTCCTTGTCCAAACAAGAAACAGAAATAATATTCCTACTCATAGCAGGTGCATAATAACAATTTTCTAAACTTAAAACAAGTCCACTAGGCAAAGTCAACTCATATGTTCCTACAGCTAAAGCAGCAACTTTTGCTCCATTTCCAACTCGTAGGTCCACTTTGCCTTTAGCCAAGGTTCCACTCCTCTTAAGACCCTACACATTGGTACAAATGTGAGATCTAGATCTGGTATCTAATACCTAGGAATCAGAAGTAGACAAATTGACTTCTATAACATAAATACCTAAAGGAGTAGTCGCACTACTCTTCTTCTTCTTCAAATCATCCAAATAGAGCTTGCAGTTTCTTTTCCAATGACCAAGCTCACTGCAGAAAAAGCATACTCCTTCCTTTGGTGGTTTAGCCTTAGGTTTAGGATTGGGCTTGGAATTAGGCTTGGGCTTCTTAAAGTCCTTGGAAGCCTTATTCTTGCTTTTACCCTTTCCTTTCCTTTTCATACATTTCCCTTTATTAACCATCAGAACATCTTTGGTATTCTTGATGTTCTGTTCAGCAGTCTTAAGCATCCCATGCAACTCAGAAACAATCTTCCCCATGTTATGCATGTTGTAGGTCATAACAAACCCATCATAAGCATCTGGCAAAGATTGGAGAATGATGTCAACAGCCAACTCTTGGCTAATCTTAAGACCAAGTTTCTGCAAATGATCAAAATGACCCTTCATCTACAAAACATGAGGACTCACTGAACCGCTATCAGTCAACTTGCATGAGAGTAATGCCTTTAAGGTGGCAAACCTCTCAATTCTAGCTTTCTCTAGGAACATTTCCTTGAGATGGCCTATCATGGTATAAGCCTTCATTTCCATCAATTGCTTCTGAAGCTCTGATTCCATGCTTCCAAGCATGAGGCAAGTGACATCAACAGAGTCATTGAGATGCTTATTGTGAGCATCCTTTTGAGCTCTAGGAGCATTAACAACTGGTTTATCAGGATAGGTTGATCAAGGACATATTCCTTCCTTTCTTGCTTAAGAACAATTCTCAAGTTTCTATATCAGTCAAGGAAGTTAGTCCCATTGAGCTTATCCTTTTCAAGGATCATTCACAGCAACAAGTTAGATGTGGTATCTGATGCCATTATCTACAACAAATATATACACATAGTAGTTAGCATTTTATTAAAAAAATTTTAACAAGGCATAATTTAAATCCCACTAATTTTGTCAAATTAATAACCCTCAATATTAATTTGGCAATCACAACAATTGTAAGTTTAGTGGACCAAGATCCATATTTCACCTCACTTTAAGTAAGCTTTGGCTTATCACCTAAAGTTTGGTTATTTAGGTAGTAACACTTTACTAATTACATCTTATGTAATTCTTGGATAAATATGGGATTTGACATCACATGTCCCGGTTAATTAAAATCCCATCTAATGCCCTAGGTCCAAAACCATTTTGATAACCTAGTTAAGTCTAACCATTTCAAACATATGGATATTACTATTATCCAACTTGTCTTACTTGGATGGCTTAATAGACCTTGTTTTGGCAGAACCTATATTTAGCAATCCAAGTCTTGACAAGTGTTGAATTATGAGATGCATTTTAATGACTTAATATTAAGCGAGGGTTCTACTCTAATTTTATTTTATTGTTTATTATTATGTCGTATCACATACATAACATAATAATAACACAATAAGCGTGTCATAGCATGGCCCAAATCTAGATTGATCTTCATAAGCCAATATGAAGGTTAATGGTCAATCCTAGGTAATCTTCATCTCCATGAATTTCCTTAGATTGCCATGAACGGACTTCATCTTGAGCCTCCGTCTTGGACCTCCATCTTAAACCTCCATCTATCTTAATCTTGGGCTTTGATTTTACATTAAAAATAACTATTCTATTTCGACTAAATAAATAAATAAATTACAACAAATTGAAAAATGACACACAAGCCATATTTAAAATTACAAACCCAAAATAAAATTAAATGAAACCTACAAATCATATTGGTATAAAATGGCCATGCTATGCACCATGCAATTTACACTAAACACATAAACATAATAATATAATTTCATTAAAGTTAAATTTTCATTATGACTAAAACGATTTATGTGATGAATCAATTCGGGGTCCAAGGGGCAGCGCCCCTGACGGAGGTCCTGTTAGCTAGTTAGCAAGAGGGGGTCAAGGGGGTAGCTCCCTCGAAAGGTAAACGATTTACCTGATTCGTTTGAATGAGTTGTCGCCTAAATCTATTAATTTTAATTAATCAGATTACCTAATCTGTTCATAACATAGTTAATTAATCTCTGTTTAACACTTAAACAGATTCGTGAAATTTATTGATCTGTTCTAAACCGATCATCCTTGTTTAACAATTAAACAGACCCTATGGTATATATTAATCTGTTCAAAACAGATTATCACTGTTTAGCATTTAAACAGTCTGCCACCTTAATAAAACCAAAACTAGATTTACAGTATATCGTTTAATCATCTTAAAACAGATTACTAGATTCTTGTTAAATTGTAATATTAATCAAATTAACAACAACAGGTTACAAGAAATAGTAAACGTATTAATTACATTAACACGATAAAAACATTTAATCAAATAAAACCTCAAACACATTAATCTAATTAATGTATAAATCGTAACCATGCATATCACATATACACAGAACCATATAAAATCAATTTAATCGAATTCGCAAGTCGCTCTGATACCACTATTGGGTTTTGTTGGATCTTGTGATTCAAACAATTAGTAAAAAATCAAAATTAATTCCTACAAAACTCTCGCAGGATCTATGCAATTCGATTAGATTGATAAGAAAGTCATAGAATTTTACCAGGATGACAAAAGGGGCAAGATTGCTGGAAGGAAGAGAGCGGGTTCACTTCGATGACAACCCAACTCGAGCTTTTCGTATTCTAAATCGATTCAAACGTTGTTACTTGGAGCAACGCCCTCCGTAGGTATTCACACGAACAAACTCTCTCAAAAACTAAATTGGTGTGCTAGCACCCTCTCCTTGCATTAAATGACTTTATCTAATTTTAGGGTTTTTAATGTTTTTGCCTTTTAGAATAAGAGAATGCCTTTTATCTTCTAATTCAACCAGAAACCTTAAAATAGATATATATATATATATATATTGACTTCGAGAAAGAGTTAGATTTTAACTAGGGTAAACCGTAATTCAAATATGATTCATAGAATCTAGACAATGTCAGATTTAATGAACCTAGATATATTTAGTACATTGAATCTGGAAATTATCAAGTTCATTGAACTTAGAAACAGTAAACCCAAAATTTGTTTTTGGTCTATTCTAAGTGTGCGACCCTGTAGGTTCACACAACATTGGTATTGGGCTTGAAATTCTGTTTCTGGCCAACAAATCATAAGCAGCCTCTAGCAAGATATTATGATTACCCAAGTTATGTGAATGTCAATAATTTGACATAATCTAATATACAATAAGTATTAAAGTCCTTTTGTCACTAGATACCTTGATTAAACATAAGGCATGGTTTATGTCATCCTTATACTATTCAATCATATTATTTTTCAATCTTAAGTAGACTGATATTGATAACTCTTATCAATTCATTCCAGTATGGCATACATTTTTCTTCAGTCTAACTTATTGAGGGGCCCATAGATATCTTTCTCATAATAAATAAAGGACAAATTCCTTCTTAATCACTCACATTCCTTACATGATTCACTCTATATCCAACAATAATCTATTTCATCATCCTGTTAAAGATAATATTAGAATGTATCAAAATATAAAACTTGTCATATAGGAAACAATAATGATTTCAAGTCAGAGGACTAGGATAATACTATTGTGATGAGAATCACTTATGACAATTATCTATACAGTATTCTCATAGCGGGTTGATCCAATACATCATTTCTCAAATATATATCTATGAGTTGACTTAGTATCTCATACACATGATTAGTAAAACAAAATCATCAGTCAAATTTCATATTAGTCTTCACTAATTATTATCCCAATAATAATGATTGACTAGAGATAATTTAGAATAGAATTCAATTTTCACCTAAGAGTTTTACTATCAAGTCACATACTTGATGACCTTAGGCAGAATTAACTATTCATGTAATTAGAATAAAAAACAATAATGAAAATGCCTCTTTATTAATAAAATGCAAATGTAACAAAGTCAAAATGTGGTCATTACATAATTGGCTTAGAGCACTTCACTAACATCCAAACAATTCAAAAGGAGGGTAAAACTCTAAAATTTGGATTCAAATGATTCATTTGATTTGATTTTTAAGAGAAATAAACATGTATATAAAGGATTCTAATGATTTGAATAAAAAAAGTTAACCAAATATGCGAAACAAACAAGCCCTATATTTCCATGCATGCTATTTGATATATTCATAAAATAGAAACAAATATAGTTCTCAATTATCATGGGGTAAATTTCACTTGAACTGCATCATGCATTTTAATATGCCCTCCAAATTTTGACATACATGTTGTGCTCCCTTGAATTATAATATTTCTCTAAATTCACTATTTGAACTTTAATACATATTTTTTAATGAAATTGTTGAATTTTTATTTGACTTATATTATGTATGATGCTTAGGGGTTAATATGAATGCCATTTTCACTTTGAATAAATTAGTTAGGTACCAAATTTGTGTATATTGTGTCTTTAGAGTATCTACTCAAAAGAGAAAAATAAAGAGAGGAAAAGTAAAGAATGTATCATAATTTATGTTGATTCTTTAAGGGTTTGAATAAATTGAAAAATCTGTTCTTTTAATGAAATAAGTATTATTTTGTTCAAAAAACAATGTGTTTTAAAATTTAGGGGGCGAATATGAAAAAATATTTTAGTTCAAAGAGTATAACAAGTACGTGTCAAAGTTTAGTGGACATTTTGACATAAGTAATATAGTTCACAGAGAATTTATAAAACTTGCCCATCTACTTATTATAAAGAGAAATTATGAAAAAAAAGAGAGTAAATACATCTTGAAACGGCCATCCCTCTCATTTCACCAAGGGCATGAATACCAATTCCTTGGTGTGCAGTAATCAGTAGGAATTATATTCCCGAAAAAATGATGGTAGTGAATATGATTCCCAGGAACCAAGATTATCACGTTTGGTTATACATAGAAATCTTCTATTAGATTTCTAAGAATAATACATTACTGTATTTGGTTGTACATAAAAATCTTGTATAATTGACAAAATAATTTATAGTATCAACATTAAATATATCAATATAATATATTAGTACTAATATTAAATAATAATAATATAAATATAAATAATAAAATAATATGATATATAATTTAACATTAATATTACTATGAATATTTAATGCTATTAATATCATTATTATTAA
>CAMOHE010046848.1:8359-41007 GCA_946598075.1 Artocarpus hirsutus
TTAACCTATCGACCACAACCCAAATTGCATCGTGCCGCTGCTTCATCCTTGGCAATCCAGTAAGAAAATCTATCGTCATATGTTCCCATTTCCATCCTAGAATAGGAAGCGGCTGAAGCTGACCTGCTGGCTTCTGATGCTCGGCTTTCACCTAAAGACAAGTCATACATTTGGCCACGTATTCTCGGATATCCTTTTTCATTCCTCTCCACCAATATTGCCTCTTTAGATCACGATATATCTTTGTGCTCTTTAGATGAATGGCAAACTGAGACTTGTGGGCTTCGTCCATAATGGTCATCGTTACTTCTGCGATTGCTGGTACTGCTAAGCGCTCCCTGAAGTACAATGATCCATCTACGGGTATCCTCCATTCTTTAAACTGTTCTCCGTTTTGAATCTGCGTCTAGATTCCCTGAAGGTGCTGGTCTCGCTACTGATTCTACTTCACCATTTGAATAAGAGCTGGGGTCGTCTCCATATGGTACACCAAAACGCAATCGTAGTCTTCACAATACTGTAGCCCGTATTCACTCACTGTTGCTTCTCTTTTCCAATCTTCAAGAGCCAAACATGTAAGTATCCCTAAAGACTTCCGACTAAGCACAACTACGACTACATTAGCTTTCCCAAGATGGTACTACAGTGCGAAATCATAATCCTCCATGTATTCCATCCAATTTTGGCTGCCTTAAGTTCAAATCCCGTTGAGTAAACAAATACTTCAAACTCTTGTGGTCAGAGAAAACCTAAAATGTCGCCCCATACAGATAACATCTCCAAATCTTCAGCATGTGAATCACTGCCTCGAGCTAGAAGTCATGAGTAGGATAGTTCTGCTCGTGGGGTCGTAGCTGTCTCAATCTATATGCTACCACGCGTCCATGCTGCATCAACACACACCCGAGTTCACATCTTGAAGCATCAGTATAAACTTCGTATGGCTCTTCACTGTTGGGAATAATCAACACTGGTGCTAAAGTTAACCAATTCTTTAATTCTTGAAAAGCGAGCTCACATTCTTCGTTCAACTCGAACCTGACATTCTTCCTGACCAATCTTGTCAACGGTGTTACTATCTTTAAAAAGTCTTTCACAAATTTCCTGTAATATCCTATAAGTCCCAAAAAACTACAGATTTCTACCACATTCCTCGGTCGTTTCCATTCCACTATGGCTTCTATCTTTTGATGGATCCAATGAGATACCATGCTCGAAGATGACATGACCTAGAAATTTGACCTCTGTCAACCAGAACTCATACTTTTCTTTCTTGGCATACAACTGATGCTCTTGCAGAGTCTGAAGCACGATCCTAAGATACTGCTTATGCTACTCCAAAATCTTAGAATAAACCAAGATGTCATCAATGAACACAATTACAAACTGATCCATATAAGGCCTGAATATCCTATTCATCAAATCCATGAAGGCTGTTGGAGCATTCGTCAATCCAAACGGCATCACCAGAAATTTAAAATGTCCATGCCGAGTCCTGAAAGCTGTCTTAGGAATGTCCTCTTCCTTAATCCTGAGTTGATGATATCCTGATCTTAAATCTATCTTTGAGAAATACTATGAGCCTCCTAACTGATCAAACAATTCATCAATCCTGGGCAGAGGATACTTGTTCTTCATCATGACCCGATTCAGCTGTCGATAATCTATGCATAGTCTGAGGGTTCCATCATGCTTTTTTGCAAACAAAACCGGTGCTCCCTTCGGTGATGTACTATTCTAGATGTATCTCTTATCAGCAAGCTCCCAAAGCTACTTTCTTAGTTCTTTCATCTCTACCGGTGCCATCTGATAAGCTGCTATGGAAATTGGTACTGTCCTTGGAAACAATTCAATACCAAATTCAATCTCCTGATGCGGTGGCAATCCTAGTAGCTTGTCAGGGAAGACATCTTCAAATTCATCCACCACTGGAATCATTGCATGTCCCCTCGAAACACTAGGCTCTCCTTCTAAATTCATGAGAAAGGCATAGTGAGCTACGTTCTTTCGCCCTCTGAGACACGCCCTTACAAGACGCTCACTCATTAACCGATCACCACTACTCTAGAAAGTAATAACCGTCCCCTTATCTGACACTAGGGTTACTTTCCTAAGTTAGCAGTCTACCACTGCATTATATCTGGATAACCAGTCCATCCCTAGGATTACATCATATAATCTCATGGGGATTACAATCAAATCACTTTTCAAAATCTCATCCCCAATCTTTATTTTACAGGCTTTACAAATTTTATTCACATACACCCGCCCCAAGGGTGAAGCTATGACTAAGGGTTCATCAGACTCTTCTATTTTTAATCCTAATGCATGTATAAAAGAGCTTGAAATGAGAGAATAAGTGGCACCAGTATCAAATAACATGTGTGCTAAGGACTAAGAAACCACAATCGTACCATTGACAACCGCATTACTAGTTTGGACATCTGAATTCCCTGATGTCATCATGTGAACCTATACTGGAGCTTTCCTTTTTCCTCTACCAACACTACTAGATCCTAGGTTAGTTGGCTGATACTGCTGATATGATGGTGACTACACATTGACTGTACTCGACGCTCGATACTAAGGGACATTACGCTGAAAGTTCTACGGTTGGTGTCCTTGTGGTGAATATGGCAGTTGCTGGGGAGAGAACTAGTGGTACTGAAGCTAAGGGTACTACTACGGCTGAGGTAGAGTCTGAGGTTGGGCTTGACGACTAGCTTCTTCTTCGATCTGAAATCCTAGGCGATCAGTCCTGATCGAGCAATTCCTCTTGATGTGTCCCGGCTGCTGGCAATGGAAGCTGTAGGGGTTACTGCGCCTGCTGCTAGATGAACTACTGTTGTCGCTGTTCGCGCTACCCTTTTGTTCTTTCCAAGAGTCGGTCAAATACTAGTGCTCCTTCTGCCGCTCCTCTGTGGTCCTCCTGACGTCTTGGCTCGATTCTCATAGTACTGTGTGTAGTCATTCTCCACTGATATTGCTAACGACATAAGCTCTCCAAAGTTCCTAAGTCGTAGGGAAACCACCTGTCGTCGGATAAGGGCTTTAAGTCCGTCTTGAAATTTGATGCACTTCTCACGCTCCGATGCCACTATAGAGGGAGCAAACCTGGCCAATTCATTGAACTTTGCCTCATATTCTCGAACTGACATATCACCCTATTGCAATCTATAGAATTATGCTACCTTTTTGGTCCCTGTATCCCTACGAAAAGTACCGATAGTAGAACAGCTCCTCAAACCTGTCCCAATTGACGTTACCATTATTCTCTAGGCGCTTTGCTTGCTTCCATCAAGTATTAGCACCACCTTTAAACTTATATGCTGTAAATTCCATGCGATACTCTGCTAGTAGGCCAAGTGTATCCAAGTGTTTTACGATCAAATCTAACCAATATTCTCCCACTTGCAGGTCCCCATTTCCGTCGAAAGTTAGTACAAACGCATGTCGAAACTCCTTAAAGTACGTATGTCGACGACCAACCTTAGAATCATCTGGTCTTCTCCTTATTGCCATCTGTCGGAATGCAGCAAACAGGGCTTTCATCATACCCTCATCATTTTCAAACTCGGCGTCAACTGTCGAGCGACATCTATATGTCATTCTCTCACTTTTGAAAACAAAATTTGGACTGTCAGTGGTATTTCATTGTCGTACTTATGTGTGCATAATTCCTAAGGTTTATAAACTTGAGCTCTAATACCATTCTGTCACGCCCTAGAGCACGGGAGGTGACGTGGCGGATTAATTGAGTTAATTAAATAGAAATTTAATTAAAACATGAATTTTAGAATAGGAATTAATTATAAAAATCTGATAATTTTAAAACCATTTTAGAGGCAAGCAGTTATAATTTTTAAACGAATAAGAATGATAATAAAATAAACAACAAGAAAAAGACGACAAAAACTACAGAGGAACAGGAATGGGTCCCACTGACCCACATCTTGTGCACACACACAGTACTGACAATATATTATTACAACCACAGTCCAAATCAAAAGAAAGAGTTAGAAAATTACATGCCTTGATTTATATAATTTTAAATAACCTACTTAGTCCCTCTGCTGCCTGTGAGTTATGTTCGTGGACTCTTCTTCAAACCTAAGCTGAAATTCACCTAGGGAAAAGGTTTTAAAACAAATAAAACATGAGCAAAAGGCTCAGTAGGACTATTTATTTGAAACATTTAATCTTAAAACAAATTTCATTAATCAAGTAAATATTTAGAAAATGAACTTGAATGAGTAAATAGATAAATAAATACGTAAATAAGAATCCAATAAAGACTTATCTTACCAAACAATGTTATAAGTCGACCAGAAAGAATAACATTTTCTTTTCCTGAGCAAACAATATGTAAATCACCATCATAGTGGCCTAACTAGGTTTTAGAACTTGCCCCCAAGGTCGCGCACTACACGACTCTATCTCTGATCTGGCATCATGCCCTTAAATATGATTATATGTATCTTTCTATGATCATTAAAATCTCTTTTTACCAAATATAATCATTTACATTCATTATGAGATTTATTATGAAAACCATCTCAATCTACTATTTAAAAAAAACATTCAATAAAAGTCCTTTTTTAATCAATTATTGAAAATATTTGATAAAATCCCTTTTAGGCCAAAATCATTTTAAAATCAGGTTACCAAGGAAAAGGGGTAGAATTCTTACCTCGATACTCATGTCGATATCCTACACCGAAATCCCGGTCTGCTATACGTTAACTCTGCAGATCCACGCTCAACCTTAAATGAAAACTAGGTCTATTAGTATCTAGTGTGAGATATGCTATGTTATTAAATTATCTCATGGTGTCCTAGTGTGCCATTTAATTTTATGAAATCATTTTACAAAGTCAGAATTTCAATCGGATTTCAAAACGATGAAAACGGGTGAAAAATCACAAAATTTCACCATGCCCGATCGGCCTGCCGGTCCCCTGGTTCTGCCGGTCAAACTATGCAGTTCGGCCTGCCGAAGGTCCACTTCCAGTCGGCTGAACTTTCCTAGGTTCGGCCTACCGGTCGGATGAATCCGGTCTGTCGAACACATGATCCGACCTATCGAACACGAAATTTGGCCTGCCGATCTGAAAAAATTTTAGAATTTTTCAAGCATGGGTTTCGACCTCCTCGAGCCCAAATCTTCAATTTCAACTTGTTTCCTCAATTCTCAAGCATAGGTAATGATCATAATTGATAGAAAAACATAGTAGATTACTTTTTAATGCTTTAAAACAAGTTTTAAACAAAATTTTTAAAAAAATTTGAAAATAGAGAAAAATAGAGAAAAATAAAAAATCTTGATTTAAATCCATTTTTGATCAAACAAATTTGTATTCTAGTTATTCTAAGTTCATCAACCCTAAATTGATGGTTTTTTAAGCTTAGAAAAGTTTAAATTTCAAAATACAAAAAAATTTGAAAAATTTAGAAAAGTTTAGAAATTTCAAAACTAATCTCGAATCAAAGCTTTAAATCGCGTTTGTGGTCGTTCAATAGGATTCCTGAGCTTCCAATCTACTAACCAAAGCTTGGGATTGATTTTTGCTTCAAAAATTTTGAGAGATAGAGAGGGAAGGAGAGAAACTGAGAGAGAGAAAGAGAGAGTGTGAGAGACCGTGAGAGGGGTGAGAGAGATTAAGTGAGAATGAGAGAGAGAGGGTGAGTAAATAGAGAAAGGAGAGGTAAAACCAGTGAAGGAAAACCGTGTGTAGCACGCAGTTTTTCAAATGGGGCGTGTTTGGTATTTGACAAATTGTTTTGTTTTTAGTATTTAAAGTAGAAATTAAAAATAATTAAGAGTGATTAGTTAAAATAACCAAAAATATCATAAATTTAGAAACTTCACAAAATGATCAAATCAGATTTAAAATACTCTTTATGGCACACTAATCCACCATTTTAAATTCTAATAACACGTGATTAATTCCGAGGCGTTACTCTACTATAAATATTTCAAATATGTTTATTTTTAAGTTTAAATGTGTTATAAATGGACGGGTCGTGTCGTCCCGTGTCAACACGTTTACGGTCCGTTTAATTAAACGTGTTAAGGAGGGTTTAGCGTGTTTGCACGAATTCAGCCCGTTTATTTTCGTGTTATTCATGCCAAATCATTTATGGCATAATTAATAAACGTGTGGTCTAAACCCGTTTATCTCATGTCGTTTTCATTTCGTGTCATCGTGCGTGTCGAAATTACTGACCCTAATTTATGCTCACCAAAGCTTGCTAGTTTTCTCAACTTAGGTTTACAAGCAAGTTTTGCAACTTTGGTTTTCTTTTTTAAATGTCTCTACATTTGAATATGGTTTATAGATTTGAACAAAAATGCACTTGTTTGTGAGAGAAAATACTTTGGCAAGAATATTTAGACTCCAATTCAAATGACGAACCAAATGTAGCATGCATAAGATTTTATGAATAGTGTTTGATGACTTTATTTCAATTATGGAGATTTTTATGTTTATACAGAAATAGTATGACATTAAATACAAAACATTCAAATTCTTAAAGAGTCATAAAAACAATAAAAAAAATAATACAACATTAAATACAAAATATTCTAATTCTCAAGGGGTCATAAAAACAATCAAAAGAATGTCTTAATATAACATAGTGAAAGACCACACTTTAGATTTCTAACATGGTTCCGTGAAGACCAAACGATTAGATGTTTTGCCTTTTTAATAAAGTTTCACCTTTTTGTTGCCTTTTTGGCAACATCTGATATTTAATTGAAGGTCAATGATTTTTTTTAGATGTTTTACCTTTTTAATAAAGTTTGTTATTTATTTTTATTGTTTTCTAATATTTAATTGTTTTTGTAGAATTAATAAGAACTTAATACCTTTAATTAATTATCAATGACATGTCCCATCACTAAAACTGTTAGAACTATGAATGAAATTAGACAGAAGGGTGCTTTTGACATGTTTTATGTAGATTTTTTTTACGGGTTTTATAAAATCGAGGCAAAATGAAGTAGGGTATATAATTTAAGAAAATTTATGAAAATAATTTTTATATTTTTCACATGTTGCTGTGGCGACAACTTTATCTGGCAAAGGAATCCGTACGAAAATATAGTTGCTGCCAAGAAAATATATTTTTTGGGGCAACGAAGTGTAAAATATAGCTCGTTGTGTTAGTGTTTGCCGACTACTACAATTTTTTTTTTTTAAACAAACTTGAGGTTGTTTACACAAAATAAACCAGATTTCTTTCTTATACTTTTTCTTTTTCTTTTTTTCTTTCTTTTTTTTGTTTTTGGTTGGGTCATGCAAGCTCCTAAAACGCCTCGGATTGGCTTAATTAGAATTAGTATGAAACTGTTGATATAGTCTATAGAGTATAGACAAAGACAAGGCTAAATAATTCCTTGATAAATTAGTTGGCATAACCATATTCATATTTCTTCATTATAAAGGTATCAAGGATGTGATCTTCATCCTTCCGCAATTAAAAGTCTTATTCATTGTTGTTTGGCAAATGAATGGAGTGTTTGACAAGCTGGTTAAAACCGTTGATTAGAACTGTTTTTACTGTAACATATGAAAGCTTTAAACTGGAAGCAATTTTTTTTAATTGTTAGTGTAGCACGTAAAAATTTTACACTGTCTATAACTAAAAAAGTAGTGAAAACCACAGCGCTAAAATAGTGCACTTGGATAATTACTATCGATCTGCACTTCACACATGATTTTTGAGCTCTTTCAAACTTGGATAAAATATAAAATGTGGATAGGTATAAATAATATTTTATAGGAATTTAAGCAATGTAAGTTTCTGAATTATTAACGTTGTCACCACAGTTCTTGACTATTTTTGTCGGATCACTCCCTAAATTTGTTTTTTAATAGATGCATTTAAGTAGAAAACATTTGATTTGCTGTATTTGAAAACTCTTGAAATCCGTTCCTACGTAATTATTTTTCTAAAATTTTAAACTATCATATGATTCATGACTGACCTTAGAAAATCCTCTCTAAGGAATACCGAATATGAACCAAAATTTTCAAAAAATAAAAAATTGCTCTGTCCAAGCAAAATTAAGAGACAATTCAAATAGTCCAAGAACCAATTACGTTATTGTTTTCAATTAACTAAGCGAAAAAGACAAATCTCCAAGCCAAAAAGTTTGACCCATCACTCCAAGCATCACACGTCTCTTCTACATCATTGATCAGCCAAGAAAGAATTGCATACTTGACAAAGAAAGCAATTGAGCACATATATATTATTCCCACCAATTTATTAATCGACTTACAGAGTGGAATTTATATCATTCAGATAAGCGGAAATTAAAAAAAAAAAAAAAAGAACAGATAAAACAAACATCAACGACCCAAATTATTTCCTTTTGCGGTGCCACCTAAATTCACATCCGGCTCTGCCGAAAAAAAGTAAAACGTTTGAATCCTTATCCTACGTTAAATATATATATATATATATATATATATATATATTCTTCTTTTAAGCTTTTTTATCAGCTTTTTTCTCCTTCATCGCCTGGTAAAGCTGAGAAAAAAGCTTAAAAGAAGAATATATATATATATATATTATATATATATATAGTCCCTTCTTTAAGCTTTTTTCTCCTTCATCGCCGGGTGTGTGTGTACATATATATATATATATATAGTCCCTTCTTTAAGCTTTTTTCTCCTTCATCGCCGGGTCGGAGAACAAAATCCTAAAAACCCCACCAGCCAAAACAGCTCCAACGAGAGAGCAAATCCAATAAACATAATAGTGTTCCCAAATAGTATGCCTATCATTAGCATAGGCCCACCCAAAGGCATCGGCCGGATTCATAGACGGCCCACTATACCCACTCCCCAAAAAGAACAGCCCACCAGTCACATTAGAAAGCAGCAATACCTTCACCAACGGGCTTTTGGGCCCTTTGAAAACGACAAAAAGGACCGAAAAGCAAAAAAGGAAAGTCAAGGCCCCTTCGGCAAAAGCCCCGCTGTGCAAATCCACCTTCAGGGAAGGACCTCTGAGGTTGACTCTGAACTGGCTCGGGACCAGAGTCAGGATTGCCTTGACTCCGACGACTCCTCCGGCGGCCTGCGCCGGGAAGCGGACGGCGGTGGAGAGGAGGGAGGCGGCGGGGTCCTTGCCGGCGGCGAAGAAGGCGGCGGAGGTGGAAGGATTGAAGCTGGCGTCGCCGAGGGATTTGGAGATGAGGGAAAAGGTCATGAGGAGGAGAGAGACGAAGAGGGTGTTGGCGAGGAGGGAGGAGAGAGAGTTTGGGGGAATCCCGAGGTAGGAGGTGAGGAAGATGGAGGTGGAGATTCTGGTGACGGGCATGGCGAAGACCCAGAGAGAAGTTAGGACTGCGTCCGCCACGGCGTCCTTGAGGATTCCCATGGTTGGTGAGTGAGTTTGTGTTTTTCGAACTTCTGCCTTTGATGCGATTCTTTGGTTTTGATGTTGCTTTCTCCTGCTTTTCTTGGTGGAAGTGGAGCGCTGAAATGAGTAGATGCACAACACACGTGCCTTGGCTTGGTAGGTGGGGGAATGCCGAA
This sequence comes from Artocarpus hirsutus, assembly GCA_946598075.1. Taxonomy (NCBI): domain Eukaryota; kingdom Viridiplantae; phylum Streptophyta; class Magnoliopsida; order Rosales; family Moraceae; genus Artocarpus; species Artocarpus hirsutus. The sequence continues at coordinate 17,917 of CAMOHE010046848.1, forward strand.
TAGTATAATGCCACGTTGGTCTAGCTTTGTTTTTTTTATTATTATTATTATTTTTTTTTTTTTTTGCTTTACGATAATTTGATATAATTTTGATAATTTAAGGTAGAGCTGGTAATTTTGAGACACGACACGATGACACGATACGAAAACGACAAGATATAAATGAGTTTGGACCGCACGAATATTAATTGAGCCATAAATGGGTTGGTACGAATAACACGAAAATAAACGTGTTGGATTCGCGCTAGCACGCTTAACACGCTTTAACACGTTTAATAAAATGTGCTGTAAACGTGTCTACACGATATGATCCGCCCGTTTATAACACATTTAAACTTAAAACAAAAAATTTTATAATTTTGCAAGATGAAGGATTTGAACCTTACACTTAAAAGTATATTATTAAGCTTGTTTCTATCACACTAAATGATCATTTTGTATGAAATAAGATTTAATTTCTTTATTATATATTTTAATACTTTTGAATCTTAAATTAAAAAAATTTGGTAACTTGCAGGTGTGAAGAATCGAAGCTGGACGTGAGGGTATATAATTGTGCCAGCCTCCACCAAAGCTTAACGAGCTTTTGTTATGAGATAAAACCTTCTATTTCATTTACTACGATTATACATGCATGTTTTTAATACATTCAAAAGTCCCATATCGGAAAGGAAACCAAAGCTTTTCCCTACAGTTCTCTATATAAAGACTCATACCTCATCTCGCGTGAAGGGATTCAACTTGTGTTGCTGCCATGTGCCAATGAATGAATATTTAAAATATTTTTTCTTAAATCCGATTGATGAGGATTGGATTAAAGAAAAAAAATGTAGTTTAAGATATTTAATTATTTAATTCTTAAATCTAATTGATGAGTATTAGATTAGAGAAAAAAATGCAGTTTAAGATATTTAATTATTTAATTCTTAAATCTGAGTGTTAAGAATTAGATTAGAGAAAAGTTTAAAAAGAAGAACATTTTAATTTAAAGATAAGAATATTTTGGTGTTGTTTATGTTTTAAATCTTAAATTATAAATGCTTGTTACGTATAAAATTTATATTTTAATTTTTTAATTTTTATATTTTTTTTTGTTATAATAGTGTTGTGTCGTGTTACTCATGTTATAAGCGTGTCGTGCTTGTGTTTTAGGCACATTTATTAATCGTGTCGTATTCGTGTTTATTATAATTGTGTCGTGTTGTAATCGTGTTAACGCGAATACAACACGTAACAATTTTGCCAGCCCTAATTTAAGGTTGCCTATACTTCTTAATTAAAAAAAAGTTGCCCATATTTGTAGTGGGATCAAGTTGGCCCTTGTAATGTTTTTAGCTTTATTGACAATATCGCTCTAACTTTATAGTTTTAACTGTTATAGTGTAAAACTCTTGCGTGCTATAATAAAATTGTTTTAACTTTTAATTCTAATTATGTTGTCAAATGTACTTTTTATTTGTTATTATTATATTATTTGTGTATTTATGTAATGTAGAGCTACATCGCAACTTTCAATAACAGAAAGTAATTTATTTATGGTAATATAGAGATCTATGTTTTTTTTTAGAACTTGAGGATAGGAGAGCCGAACTTGTCACCTTTAGATACTATATATGCAACAACATATCTATGTTATATCTAACTTGCTTCTATATTACCACATTATACTCGAAAAATTGCAAATTTATATGAAGTGTTATAAATTTAAACTGAATGACTGCCGGACTTAAGACTTAGGACTTTGTCTACTATTAAATACTTTAACATAGAATTTTTCATTTTGGAATTCTTAATTTTATAAGGAGAAAACACACACTCTGTGAAGTTAGAACTAGTCATGACCTTCGACCGTTTTCATCTATTGTTCAGTCCATTGCTTACCTAACAGAAATTTGAAGACGCCATAAACCCATTTGGCTCAATCATATTTCCTTATGTATAAGAACTGCAGAAGATATATTAATAACCATGACACTATTATAAAAAAACAATGCAGAAACTGACACATGTGCCTCATTTTTTCCACTGTGGTAATAGACATGAGCACTTGCCTCAATTATTAGGGTGTTTAGCATTGTTAGGCTCAAGTAAAACCTTTGATTTCTACATTATAAACTTCTCACATACTATAATGTCAAGAAAAATATACTCTGATGTTACAATATGTTTAACCAACATTGATTTGATGGTTTAAACTAAGGCTATCAATTTAAGCCTAGCCAGCCAGCCAGGCTTATGGCCCATCTCATTTGACCCAAGCCGACCTAAGACTCAGGGCGGACCGACTTGGTCCAACTAGACAATTTTTTTTTTTTTAAATTTCCTTATAAAAAATCGGGTAGCTCATCCCAATCTTAGGCCCATGTAAGCTTTGGGTCGGGCTAGACCTCTCTTTTCATTAACCGGCTCAACCCGATTTTTGTAGTCTGTATAGGCCAAACCGATCAATCCAAATTAACACCTCTAGTATAAATCAATGCTCAAAACACCTTTTATATATAATATTATATTGCCGATAATAATTGTTGAATGACAAGATAATTGCTAGCTGAAAGTCAATGCAGCTATCACGTGATTTTAGTAGGGCCGGCAATTCAGACACGGCATGATGACATAATACGAAAACGACACGAGATAAACGGGTTTAGACCACACGTTTATTAATTGTGCCATAAATGGGTTGGCAAGAATAACACAAAAATAAACGGGTTGGATTCGTGCTAACACGCTAAACACGCCTTAACACGTTTAATTAAACAGGCCATAAACGTGTCGATATGATACGACACGACCCGCCCGTTTATAACACATTTAAACTTAAAAATAAAAATATTTGAAATATTTATAGTAGGTTAGTATTAATTAGATATTGTGTTTTTGTTAATTTTCTTTATTGGCTTTTTTTTTAATTTTTTTTGAATTTTTTTTAATTTTTAGTTAATTGGGTCATAAACGTGTCATATAAGTGTTGTTATTGTGTCAACCTGTCACGGCACGTTTAATAATCGTGTTAATCATGTTGTGCCGTATTACGCGTGCCATAGGCATATCGTGTTCGTGTTTGTATTTTTGACACGTTTATTAATCGTGTCGTATTTATGTTCTGACTAAACGTATCATGCTGTATATATATTGACATAAACACGATTATTGTCTAGGGTTTTAGGGGGCAAAGAAACCATCACTCGTCCCACTGGCACGAATGGAATAAATTCCGGAAAAAATGGGTTAATGGAATTATTTTTTGAGGCAACTTCTTCTCCTTTTTTTTTTTTGCAAGTGGGTCTGTTTTTTTTCACTCTTTTAATGGAAAGTGCCAAAAGTGGGTCCGTTTCGCCGTACTTGATTCTTGTATTCACTCGCTTTTGTATGGAATTGCAATCATGTTTTATCTGATAGCTAATATATTAATGTGATTATTTCAGTCGGCCTTCTTCTGGTACTTTTATTGTGTCCACTTTTTACTATTCACAAGGGGAGCTGGTGTTACTTGAGAGAGAATCCTGTAAACTTCTGACTTCGTTTGTCTTTAATCTAATTGGGCTTGGGCCAAACCTTTAACGAGGCTCACATGAACCAGAATTAGGCTTTAAATTTGAACACTGAGAGCTTCTTTGGATGGAGAGGTCACATGATTTCAACCTAAAATCTTTCTTAAATCAATATTTGATAATTAAAAACTTAAACATATTTTAAATTATGATATGACAATTTAAGCTCAAAATTTTCTATATAAATTTAAAATTACCTTTTTTGTTTTCAAGATTTTGAACTAATTTTTAAAATTTTTCATTTTAAACAAAGAAATTTAAATTATAATCATGTTTCAAACCCATAAAATAGACTTTCCCTTTTAACTCTTTTTTATTCAATCTTATTATATAAAAAACTCTTTTGTTCATAAGAAAAACACAAGCTAACTCTTCTAACTAATTCTAATTCACCCGAGCACATAAAGATGGTCTCAGAATTTATTTCTTGGAAAATTACAAGAATAGGCCAACTTTTACATGTTTGATTACTAATTAGAGAAAATAATATGCGAGTTAACCTCTCATTGTCATTTCTCTCCCTCCCTCCCTCTTTTTTTTTTTTTTTTCTCTTTTGATGGCTCTTGAGCTCCTCTCCTTTCCCCTCTCGCTGCAATCTACGTCCTTTCTCCCATCGGAGGATTGTTGACCGTTCTCACTGTCAACAGAGATCATTAACTCCGTCAACCAAGCGTGGGTCCCACACCTCTATTGTCAGCTCTGGTATCGCGCTTCAGACGGATCTTTCACACGACGACGATGAGCGTGCACACTTCGTTTACGCTGGATCTTTAGCACATCGACGGCGGTTGTTGCTCGTCGTTTCCTCGCGACATTCCTACGGCCAGATCTTGCAGCCATCTCTGGTCGCACAGTTTTGCATGTCGTGCAACAGTCGCCGTCTTGACGACCTTTCGATAAGCGACGATGTCTCGTGATGAACCACTGAAGAATACGACGCCAACAACGACGACGACCTGATGAAAGTGGCGGTGGATTTTGGTAGAGAGAGAGGGAGGAGATGGAGAGGCGCAGAGGAGTGAGAAAATGTGACCTAGTTTGTTTAAAAAGAGGAAGAAGAAATTTGAGGACGAGGGTATATTCGAGATTACACCCCAAGTAGAACTGAAAATTGATATTTAGATGGCCTATTAATTATGGTCTTTTAAATTTGGCCTATCAATTTTAACTCATTTTTTAAAATGGCCTAAACCACGTCTAAAAGACAAAAAAATCTCTTAAAGACTAAAACATTATATAAATGACGTATTCAAATACCAAATGCTGAACCACTAGTATACCGAAACATGAACTACCAGCCTCATATATATCAAAAGGTAAACTAGTGGTTACCAAGGGCAAGCTAGGGTAATTTCTCATTTTGTATCCTTTATATTTTGAGAAAATTACATGTTATGCTACACTTTTAAAAATTATGTTTATTCATCCTATACTTAAAAAATTTCATGCCACACTATCATTTATTTTGGATGTTAAGTTGTGCCACAAATGAATACATGTGGCATTTAAAAAAAAATAAATCTTAAAGGATGATTTTATGAAAATTATATTTTTTTTTTTCCAAAAGAATGGATACCCAACCTAGTTTGCACCAAAAATTGAACATCTAAACCCCATAAAAAAAAATTGAACATCTAAACTTCTTGATCCAGCTTGAGTTGTACTTTTTTGCATAGTTTTCAAATTTGGGTTCAAAGCCCAAATCATAACGCTATATAATCCGACCAAAGACCATCTAGCCCATGATCTTGATATCCTTCATCGTAGTTTTCTCTTGAGATGTCAAATGGCCGGCCTGGCCTGGCCCAACTTATAGAATTTAGGCTTAAGCATGCCTTGTGTCGTACCTAGGCCTGCTTATTTATTTATTATGCAGTGCTAAGGCCAACTTAGTTGATTTTTGTGGTATTAATCCCAACCCATGGCCCATTTATTAATAGGCCATGCCCATAAAGTGTTTGGGCTATGCTCATGCCCTTATAGATATTTGTTTTTTTTTTATTGTATTTTTAGCTCTTAATGTGAGTTTTTCTTGTCTAATGTTAAATTTTAAAAAATGAAAACACTAAATTGTAACAAAAGAAAGTGCATTTGAAAAAAAATCTTTTTTCTGAGACAACAACATTGTAGAATATTATACGGTATGGTTTCCATTATTTAATTTTTCATATAAATCAAAAAGATTAAGTATATATTAGCAATTGATAATTTACCAATAACAAAAAATCTATTTGATCTTTTTCTTTTTTAATCAAATATATTAGAAATTTAGAACTTCTTTATTAAAAATATTTATAAAAATATAAAATATATTAGTAAAATTAGTTTTAAATTGCATATTTTAATCATGCTTATAATTTGACCATAATCGTGCTTTTAACGTGCTCATGCTCATGCCCTTATCGTGCCATACTCTTAACATGCTTCATGCTCAAAAATTGCACTAAGCCCAGCTCATTTAATAAACGGGATAGGCTAGGCCTATTTAATAATCGTGTCATACCGTGCCTGCTTTTTAATGTGTCGTATTCGTGTCAGCCACTAGGCCCGACCTATTTTGACATCTCTAGTTTCTCTTATTATAATTATTAATTTCATGATACAGTAATGAGATGTATCATCTTTAAGAAGATTCTTGTGATCATTAATTTTAGGGCAACGTATAAGAATGCCTCCTAATTGCCCTAACTTATTAAAAATATCATCTAACAAACCACTTATTAAACTGTCACTTTATCAGAAATTAGTGATTTATTAAAAGTCTAAGTTACCCTCATTTCTCGCTCCATCATGAGGAAATAGAGAGGGAATTAGGGTCTTTAATTTTTGAGATTGAATTATAATAGGTAAAATCATAAATGTGTAACTAATATTTTAATAAATGAAACTAGAAAAGGGGCAGTTTTAAAAAGTTAAGAAGAGAATGGCATTTTTAATAAGGGATGTCCATAAAGGAACATTCTATGTAGTTTTCTCTTAATTTCATGATATAGAGTCAAGACAAACAGTTTTCAAAGGAAAAAAAAAGAAGCATTTGTCTTGGGAAAAAGTTAAATAAAACATAATAGAAGAACTTAAATGACCATAATAGTTAACAGTTTCAATTATTTGCTACCATTAGTAGAGATGTCAAATGGGTCGGCCCGCGTTTAATTTAAGCCAAATCATGCCTCGAGTTGTACTTGGGTTGGCTGATTTATTTATTGTGTCGTGCTAGGCCTGACCCATTTAATTTTTGTGTCTTCAAGCCAAGCCCATGGCCTATTGCCTATAATGTGCTTGGGTCGTGCTCGTGCCCATATTAATGCAAACAAACAAAAAACAAAAATATTAAATCTTAACAAAAGAAAGTGCACTATTGAAAATTAATTCACACAATTGTCAAAGACTTAAACATCTTCTCCTCCCTTATTAATGCATAAATCTTTCAGTTTGTTTGTAAAATCTTTTTTTTAGAACAAACAACATTGTAGAATCTTTTACAATGTAGTTTTCATTAGTTAGTTCATATATATAAATCAAAGAGGGTACGAATATTTTGGCAATTGACAATTTAATAATAAAGAATCTATGTAATTTTTTTCTTTTCTTAATCGAATCTATTAGAAATTTAGAAAAAAATATTAATAAAATATAAAATATATTAGAAAAATTAGTTTTAAATTGCATGATCTAAAAATGCTTGTGATTGGGCCCTTATCATGCTTTTGACGTGCATGTACCATGTCATGCCCTTAAGGTACTTCATGCCTAAAAGTTGCATTAAGTTCAACTTATTTAATAAGTGGGATGAGCTAGGTCTATTTAATAATTGTGTCGTATCGTGTTTGTTTTTTAACATGCCGTACTCGTAGTGGCCCACTAGACTCGACTCGTTTTGATATTTTTATAAGTGATTATTGTAGCTAGCATGCACATAAATATGTGAAGAGTTCCATGGTGTCATCAACAGTTGCTTGAAAAAACTTACAGTGGGTTAATTAATTAAGACCTGCGTAAGTAAAGTCTCACAACCAAAATTATTTTTTTATTAGTATTATTAAATATAATATTTAATTTTAATGAAAAAGACTCTATTTTTCCTTTTCTTCAAGGCATAGATTCTCCAATTTGCCCCCTCATTGACACCTTGATGCAGAAAGAGATTAAGGTCCATTTGGTAGAGTCTTTACTTGTGCTTTTGGACTAAATTTTGAGGACTTTTTTTTATGTAAATTATTGTGAAAATATGCATGTAATATTCAAATTCTTTGTTTTTGAGTCTAGTTTCTAATGCCACTGGATTTAGCTGATTTGGAGTTCATATGAAATTATTATGAATTTTTAAGTGAATAAAGGTCATTTTGCCTACTTTAAGGAATTATGCCCTAGGCTTATAAATTGTGATTTTATGCTTTTTGATGTTATTGCATGATAAGGTGATGTTCAATGATAGTATAAGATGTTTATAGGTTGTCATAAAAATTTTAGGGTCAAAGGAATTTCATTTCAATTATTTGATTATGATGAACATGTGTTACTCATTGCCCTATGTGTTTAAGGTTTATTTTGTCTTTGAATTCTAATGCATGTTTTGAATTGTTGAAAATTTATTTGAAGCCAATTTTTGGATATGTTATAGTTTTAGGAGTCTATTACATGTACGATTTTTGTGGAATTATTTTGTAAAATAGATATTTTATTATATGAATGTTAGATAGGATTGTTTACTACCCACCTATTATTGGCAGATTTTATGCTACAAAGTATGTGACTTGTTTTGGTTATCGAATGGAATTTTTATGACCAACGAAAAATCATGATATTATGTTTATATGTTAGCTTTGCCTCTCTGAATTCTCATGCTTTAATTGTATATGAATTGTGAGTTATTGAATTATAAATACATAAGGGTCAGACAGGTATTAGTATTGTAGTTTTTGCGTGAATATTTATAAGTTAGTAAAGTGTATGTGTGTTTTGGTAATTCTTGAGACGGAAGTATGAATAATGTCATATGGTTTTGGATGATTTCATAAGAATGAAATTTATTTTTATTTGTATATGGATGTATGACATGAATACATCAATAAGTGAGCACATTGAGACCGCGGCGATGTCATCTAAGATAAGTTTTAAGTAAGCAAGTCAAGTAAGTACATTCTCACCTGCAACATGATAAAAGTTTACGAAAAAGTTTTGAGAATATATTTTATGATAATTTTTAAGTTTGTTTTTACATGTTGTTTTCTCATGAAAACTCTTGTTGCAACAAGAAAGTTTAATGAATGTTTCAATGATGAGGTATGTTAAATGTATATTTATATATATGTATCACTTAATTAAGTGTTGCATACTCTATGTCTATGTTTATGTTTATGATGTCCCAAGGTTGGACTTGTCATGTTTGGTTTGGGATTAGCTACCCCACTCCTCTCATGACAGCGCGCCTACGATGATGATGTTTATGGTATAATACTTGGGCCCCAAAGATAAAATGAATGAAGTTTTAATATGGATAATGATAATGAAATATATTTTCTATATGAAATTATGCCAAGTGCACTATTATGTTAATGATGATTATGATTATGATGTTTCATAAAGGTGTTCATGAAATGTTTTATGTTGTGAGATAGGAAAGTGTACTTACTAAGCTTATGCTTACTTAGTTTTTATATTATGTTGCAGACAAAGGTAAAAGGCATATGGAATAGGTGGAGGATAGAGGCGGGTGTGTGCGCTAGTAGTGTTGGATTGAAAATGGAATCACGCAAAAAAAAAAAATTAATTACTTGAACCATGATTTTATTATTAATTTTATTTTTAATTTTCACACTATTAAGTAAAAAGACTTGTTTTACATTTATTTTGATTTTACAGAAGTTTGGTCTACCGAACTGTTTAAACAGATTTCAAAGTTTGTTTTGAAATTTTATTTGAATTGCGGTTTTGTTTTGAGCATTGATAAACCATGAAAAAAAAAAGGATTTGAAATATTTGAAATATAAACAAAAAAAATTTGTATGTATAGATCCTAAGATATTTTTATTAAATTCTGTTTAAATTTAAATAGTTTATCTTATAAATAAAGATAACAACGATAAAAGTAACGATTATTGTGACGTCCGTAAGAGACGTTAGATGTGTCTTTCGGAGAGTTAATAAAAATTGTTATACTAACAAGTATTTTCAAAAGTAGTTTTCTTTTTATGGGACATGTCTCCCATTATAGTGCATGTTTTTTAATAGGCAAATTTATGATAGGAAAAAGATTTTGATTATACTGGTAAGTGGTAAGTGCTGTTATATTAAAAACAATTCTATATTATATATCATACCATTCTAATCATTAAAATTACAGGACATCCAACGGGATCTACTGATAAAATTAAAATATATGCTATATTATAAGACTGCTTTTAAATATTGGGGCATCCAAAATTACATTAAAATGCATAACTAACATGACAATGTATTTCCATAAGATCTCCATTTTTTAAGAAACGCGGTGAAGAGAGAGTTGGCCGATTCCTTGGTCACTCCAATCAAGGAAGGAACGCGGCAAAGCCAGATTAAACTACTTTTACATCTCCAGATTCTCTGCCAATATCCGAACAAATACAGCTCACTTTAGCATTGGCTTCCACTGCCTCGTATCTAGGAAAGGGATCACAAATCCCATCAAAATAAGGAAATAAATGCAAAAGGACACCCAACAACTTCCTTCTTAGAATCATCCTAAAACCTCTGTCGTTTCTCTTTCCATAATCACTATATCGGTCATACCCATCACAGACATGTCCTACTTGAGAAAAAAATAAAAGTAAAAAAGAGAAAAAAAGGAAAGGAAATAAAGAGAGTCAGACAGAGTGAGCTTTACAGTCTTACAGATTGAAAGAGAGTTGCTTTATTTTCTGCAAGGTTTTCTCTTCTGCGTTTTCTCTTCCATTTCTTTCGAAAATAATAAAGTTTTTAGGAAACTGGGTTGGTTAGAGAAGTGAGAAAAATGGGTGGGAAACGTAGTCTTTGTTCTTTGCTATTACTGGCCTTGCTTGTAAGCTGCACCAATGGGGAAAGCCCGTACAGATTCTACGACTGGCATGTTACATATGGTGATATTTATCCTCTCGGAGTAAAACAAACGGTACTTCAAATTTTCTATTTATATTTCATATTTTGTCTGTCCTTTTTCTTCCCCCTTGTTTGTGGTTAATGGAATAAAGGGTTGTTGAATTTGAGCCTTTTTCCCTTGAATGCAGGGTATATTGATAAATGGGCAATTTCCAGGTCCTCAGATCGTGTCAGTGACCAATGACAACTTGATTATCAATGTTTACAATAGCTTGGACGAACCGTTTCTCATCTCCTGGTTAGTTTTATTTTTTATTTTTTATTTTTTATTTTTTTAGGGTGTTTAGTATTATGATAAAAACTGTTAGTTAAAACTATTTTTATTGTAAGATGTTAAAAATTTTACACTATAATAATTTTTTTAATTATTATTATAACATGTAATATTATTATAACATGTAATAACGTTACTTTGTTTATAACTAAAAAAAGTTGTATAAACCACTACTGCCAAACGAGTTCTGTTGAACTTTTTTCCATATTTTTCTTCCATATTGATGGAATTTTTTTGATACGCTTTTGGACCACAACACTAATAAGATCTTTGTAATGATCAGAAAGTGCTGAACTAATTAATGTCAGTTTGGTGGGTACGCTGTTAAGATATGTAAAGACATGATTTAGTCGCCTACTAAACTGACAAATGAGCACACGCAAAACGCAAAGTATATTTGAATTGGTCAGGCCATGATCTTTATAAATCCAAACTATTTGATTCACTTTCAATATACTTAAAAGAAAAATCTGGGTTTTCAAAAAAAAAAAAAAAAAGAAAAAATTGGTGCTGCCAAACATTTTCTCTTGATTATGTGACGATAAGCAAGGGATGGCACTTTCACCTTATCTCCTGTATCTGCTTTGAAAATAGTAACACTAATTTCATCATCTCGAGATTTTAAAAGATTGTGCAAATTTTCATTCATCACCCTTTAAACCAGAAATCCTTGGTAGCCGTTGTTTTTCATGGTCCTCTCTTCAATCTTTTAGCATAAAAGCAGCTAGGCAACCCCTTTTTCTTTCCTTTTTTTTATTTATAATTTTTGGTTAGACTAAAGATAAGATCTTGCAATTTTTATTTAGGAATGGTGTGCTGCAGAGAAGGAACTCGTGGCAAGATGGTGTGTATGGCACAAACTGCCCCATTCCACCAGGACAGAATTTCACTTATGTTCTGCAAGTCCAAGATCAGATTGGCAGCTACTTCTACTTCCCTTCCCTTGCCTTCCACAAGGCTGCCGGAGGGTTCGGTGGCATCACAATTCTCAGCCGCTCTGTAATTCCAGTGCCTTTCCCTCCTCCAGCTGGAGATTTCACCATACTTGCTGGTGACTGGTTCAAGAAAAATCACACTGTAGGTACCTTGCTCATTGACAATTGTCTTCTTCCATGTAAATTTTTTCGGTACCATTTTCAATGTTGTAATCCATAGCAAAATGGGAATATTCTTGACGTTTTATAGGATTTGAAAGCGATTTTGGATGGTGGGCATGATCTTTCCTTCCCTGATGGGCTTCTTATCAATGGCCGAGGATCAAATGGGACCACATTCACAGTTGATCAAGGTAAATGACTGCCATTTAACTCATTTAAACACCCCCTAACATATTGGACGTTGAGAAACTTATGGAAGTTCCTATGTTGTTTTTGCTTGGCAGGCAAGACATACAGATTCCGCATATCCAACGTGGGGCTTATGACATCCATCAACTTTAGAATCCAGGGGCACAAGATGTTGCTGGTTGAGGTAGAAGGCGCACACACGCTCCAAAATACCTATGAGTCCCTTGACATTCATCTGGGGCAATCTTGCTCTGTGTTGGTCACAGCTGATCAACCGCCTCAAGATTACTACATTGTCCTCTCGACGCGTTTCACGTCGCAAGTGCTTACGACGACATCCATTCTTCATTACAACAACTCAGCACGAAGTGTTTCTGGTCCTCCCCCTGGTGGCCCAACAACTCAGGTTGATTGGTCGCTTGAACAAGCTAGATCCATAAGGTACTTCCTTTTTCACTTTCTTATGACGTTTTGCCATGTGATGTTTATAAAAAATCTTCTCTAATATTAAGGTTTTCTCATGCTTACCAATCTTCTTCACATGTTCTGTATCAAACTTAGGCGGAATTTGACGGCAAGTGGACCAAGACCTAATCCGCAAGGCTCTTATCATTACGGACTGATCAACGTTACTCGGACGATCAGGCTTGCAAACTCTGCTCCAATAATTGATGGCAAGCAGAGATATGCTGTCAATAGTGTGTCCTTCATCCCAGCAGACACACCGCTCAAACTTGCTGACTACTTCAAGATCTCAGGGGTATTTTCCCTTGGAAGCATCCCGGACAACCCCACTGGTGGTGGTGGATATCTCCAGACTGCTGTCATGGCTGCTGATTTTAGAGGCTATGTCGAGCTTGTGTTTGAGAATGCAGAAGACGCTTTGCAGTCATGGCATATTGATGGTCACAACTTCTTTGTTGTTGCGTAAGCTCACGTTTTCTTTCTCAAAAACCAATTAAAAAAAATTAAGATAGTTACTAATTATCACCAATGGTAATCACAAGTGTTCGGTTTTTAACCAGTTACATATTAACATGTAAGACTTTATGGATTCTTATGTCACAATCTTAAGGTCTCGGGATAGACGTGTGAATCCGTGATTAGATGAAAAGTATAATGATATGGCTCCTACCAAAACTTCTGTCGAGGTTTCAAGGGAGGAAAGGAAAAAAGCGAATTTCTTAAGACTTATGTGATATCCTCAAATAAAGTTCCATCATTCCATTTTCTAAACAGTTGCACTTTTTCTTTTTTCTTTTTTTAATTATTAACAGGATGGATGGAGGACAGTGGTCGCCTAAAAGCAGATCAAGCTACAATTTGAGGGACACAATTTCTCGTTGCACTGTTCAGGTACACACATGATTAATCAAATCCTTCAAATTATTCTCCAATGTTTCTTCAAGATAATCTCTTCTAACCTGTTTAATCCTGGCTAAATCACAGGTGTATCCAAAGTCATGGACTGCAATTTACATGCCTTTGGACAATGTTGGTATGTGGAACATAAGGTCTGAGAACTGGGCGCGCCAGTATTTGGGCCAACAGTTCTATCTTCGTGTGTATTCGCCTGCAAATTCATCGAGATATGAATATCCAATCCCAAAGAATGCTCTTCTTTGTGGCAGAGCAATAGGCCGCCAGACCAGGCCTCTGTAAAACCCGCAATATATATATACATACATATATATATATATATGTATATATATTCCGAAGATTAAACCATTGTTACGAGAGGTGACAGAGTCGTTGAGGATTTCAGGGATGCAGAAGATATATAGCAATGGCTCGAGCATGAACATTTTTCAGCCTTGGTGTTGTTAACACCAAATATTCCAATTAGAATTAATTGAATTGATTGTTAATGAAGTTGTATTCCTTTTTTATCATTCTTATTGGAAGTTCTTAGCTTAATATTTTCAGAAAAGAAAAAGAAAAAAGAAAAAAGAAAATAAAAGAAACTTATCAGCTTAAGCACTCTCATCCTTTGATTTTTTTGCCTTTTTCTTTCCCTCGATGCCATATGTTTAATTCACTGCTTTTTCTTTCTGGTAATTATTAACTGCTTGTTGTAGAAAGAGGAAAGCTAAAAACCAAAACACGAAAACAAGAAAATAATGAGCTAAAGTCAAAAGGTGAGGGGGACTTTTCCGGTGAGAATTCCCACCAATGTTGTAGGTTTTGAGATTATTAGATCTAGTCAAATTTTTTTTTTAATTACAAATCTTACAACGGAAAAATACATGCCTAACAGTGCATAGTCGTAGATTTAACCTTTAAAATATTAATTGAACGGTTAATACACTTCCTCATTAGTTGTGCATGATTGTCATATCATAATTTTCGCGAAAATAACGCTTATTAAGGATGCTGTAGTTGTAGGGATGTTTTATCTCATAACAATATTTCATAGTCCTATCAATCTTGTTCCGTTAATAAATTCTACGAGGTTTTTATCATTTTGGTACCCTGTATTTTTAAAAAATATCATGTTGATACCTTGTTTAAAAAATAACAAAACGATACCCTATAGTTTTAAAAATGTTATTTTGATATCCTAAGTCCGTGTGCTTGTAACGTGAAATTTTCAATTAACCTTTTTATTAATAAGTTACCAAAAGTAAAATCTAAACGAAGAAAATTATATTAATCACAACAAATTTAAAACAACGGGAATTTTTATGGTAGAGAGGTGTTTTTAGCCATTAGATGAACTTTTCAACAGTTTAATTTACAACTAGAAACACTTTTGTATCATGCACTATAAATTTTTAACATGTACGATTGCAGATTAAACCTTTAAAATATTAATTCAATAGTTAAAACACTTCCTCATGGGTGATGCATAATTGCCTCGTCATAATTTATAAGAGAGTGTCACTTATAAAGGATGATGTGGTTGTAGGGATGTTTTCTCTTAGCACTAGATGAGGGGGATCCAACAGAAGTCTTGAGAATAGCGTCAGGATTGAGCAAAAAAAATGGCAGTCTAACCCAAGGAATTCCTTAGTAAGAACCTCGACAACTTTGCATGGACTCATGAGGATACGATGGGATTAGACCTAGAAGTCGCCTGTCATCACCTAAAAAGAGGCAAAAGATGCGACCTCTCGACAACGACTAGGTGATGACATGATCTTATAAAAAGAAGATAAATGTCAAAAAAGGCTATCCTATATCGAGAGGTCGACCTATCAACTAAGAATATCAATGTGGCTCACAATCGAGTATAAACCACACAGTCGACCTAAAACATCAATGAATCCAACGGTTGACTTCACTCTATATGCCTAAAATCAACTATTGTCCCAGAATCCCAGAAAATCACAGTAAGCATCTCAAAAATAACCTAAACAAGTATGTTTTTTTTTTTTTTTATCTCCTAGTGTTTTGCCTAAGTCTAACAGATTTTGTAGGCAACAAACCCATAAAATGCAAGGAAACAAAAAAGAGGGCAAAAGACAAAATTAAAACGGGAGAACTTGAGACTTACTGCTTGGAGAAGAGGGGTGTTCAACCGCTTGAAACTTTGAGTCTCATGATCAGTGATAGTGATCCACAACAAGAATGGCCGCGGGATTCGCAAAGAGGTCTAGAAATTGTTAAGAAGAAGAGAGGATTCTGGAAACTTGAGAGAATTCTAAAATTTGAAAAAAAATAAAATGAGGAAAAATGGGTTTGAAACCCTTAAGAATTCCTATAGAGGAGAGATCTAAGCTGTCGAGTGTAGGAACTATTGATCTAATGATCAAGGATGAGGCAACCAAAGGTCGCGTCCAATGACCCATAGCTTAGGCGGGAAAACCACCTAAAGATCCAATAGCCCAAATTGAAATCATCTGAAACTAATGTGACACCTTGTACAAGGATATGACAGTTGTCTCAGTAGACATAATTGTGGCTGCTCGAGGAGTCAAAGCGTCAGACTAACGATCATGACTCCAGTCAAAAGGTTTTCCAATAAGTAGCTCTAATGGACAAATCTCAACTCTTAAGCAACAAAAGACCCGCCACATCCTCGACTGCCAAAAGGGCAAAGTAAGTTGTCAAGTTACTGCACTCTTGGAGGCAATTGTTGTACGTGACCTTGATGGCCCAAAGCCCAAAGGCGAGATAAAAAAGGAGCCAAACTAGGCCCATTAATCTAAAAAGAATTAAGATCGAGACAACCAGTCGACCTCGTCATACTAACATGAGGTCGAGCTCAAAGGAACATCTTGTCCTCCACCTATTATTATGTCCATTGTTCCAAGAACACAAACAAGAGTGGGTAAGACCAGCAGTCGACGTAGTTCGTCTGAATTTAAGGCCACTAGCATGGGAATTGACACATTTCCTTGCGTGCAGAGACACCACGTCTAAAAGGACAAGACTGGTACAGAGCACAAGATTCTCTTCCCATTAGTAATATTTTAATCTATGTTGTTTTAATAATAGTGACATAATATTGTATAAAAGAGGAAGATCGAGGGATCCTTAGCTCGGCTGGTTCTAGTTCCCTGATTTTTGTCTCATCATCTCTTAATTCCCTTGAAAGAATATTGTAATAAAACTCACTTCATAAAGAAAAATATAGTAGACATAGCTTATTTAAGAGTGAACCACTATAAACATGTGTGTTTAGTAATTTTTTTGCATTTTTTTATTATATTTACTTACGGGAATGGTGAGTAATCAGTAAGGATTATTGTTGATCATTTTCCATTATCAACAGCAATCATAAATGATTTCACATGTTTCCCGATAAAAGAGTGATGGAAATGGTCTGGAAATAACGTTTGATTTGCATTTAATGGGGAAAAAAGTACGAAATGGAAATTTGTTTTCATATTAAACGAAGAAATGAGAAAACACTCTAAAAGTTGTATTTTTTTTCTTATCTACTTTCCTTTTTTAGGGCTAATAGACAATATATAATTTTAAAAAGTAACCAAATAAACCTTCATTTTTTATACTTAAAATTATCTCTCTAAAAAAGCAACAAAACACAAATCTGAAACCAATGTTTTCGATACTATTCCCATTCATCTTTCATTTCCATACTCAAAACAAAATCATTCAAGAAACACTTCTTCCGTTTTCATTTTTCAGACATATACACTCAACAAATATTTTTAGAAACATAACCAATTGCATAATAGTATTTTATCTATCTTACACTTATCAAAACAGAACAATCTCTCTAGAAAAACAACCAAATATATTTAAAAATCGGTCCAAACATCATTTCCCAACATTTTTCATTTTCACTTTTATACCCAAAACAAAATCATTAAAAAACACTACCAAAACACAATTTCAAGGAATCAAAGGCACAAATATCCATCCAAGCATCATTTGCTAGTTCTTTGATATTTTTCCGCCAAGAAAAAAAAAAAAAACTGAGGTCAATTAACAATAAATTACCAGTCAGATCTAACAGGTCGATCGGTGAAATGGGAAAAAGCAATTAGAAAATGAAATGGCGTTATTGCATTTAGTACTGGCAGTTGAGGTGAGGGACCCCTACCGGTGCTTCCCAGAAGTTTACATCCTGCGTGGACATTGGACATCATTCACACCATCTGCCTCGTGGCATGTCATCAACGTGGCCATATTAATGCTATGAACAAATAATATGGAATTAGCTTCTTTTATTAGGCTTCGTTTTGCTGTAACGTAAAGTTTTTATATGTTGTAATATAAAACAAAAATTTTGTTATAGTATAAAACTCTTATATGTTATAGTGTTTCGGTTTTAATTTTTAATTTAAACTACATTTCCAATAACAAAGATGAGAAAAGAGTATTTTAAGCATAGGTTTTTCTAGTCACAAAAGAATAAAAAGGAAAAGAAGGGGATCATAATTTTATAGCATGGGCATAAATACACACACACACACACACACATATATATATATATATATATATAATTACTATCCAAACGAGTGTCGGCAGAGACCTTCATGACTACCTTTGTACATTATGTCCACATGGATACTGCCTTCAGTCGGCATTAGTAATATTTATTTGATATTTTTTTCTCCACTCCATAATTTCCTTTTAATTTTATATGTGCGTGTTCGGAAATATTTGTGAATTTAATATGCTCTCTAATAGACAGAACGCTTGATTAAAGAGTTCACGTTATAAAGATAAAAACATGCAACTAACTAATTAGCGGATCAACACTATGCAACTAACTACAAGTCCAAAAACTCATTGTCGTACATTTGCCCGCTCCTGAAGGCATGCTATTATAATATTTTCTCAAATAAAATTTAAATTTTAAAGTCATGGTTTGAACTTTATTAGCCAGCGAGTTTCCCATAAAGAAGACTTATTTTTAGAAAGAAGTTGTGCACCTGTGCAACTAGACATAGACTCTTGTTTTCAAAGTCAAAATCTTCCATGCATGCACATCGTAATCGTAATATCCAAGTCGTCTTTTGACTTGGGCTTATATCCATTAAATGTTCCCGCCAATGCCGCAACGGTCCCGACGCGTCCCATGAACATGCAACCATTAAGGCTGCTTAGTGGAGCAGTATTGTTTAGCTGGTCAATGGATCAACTCTATAAAAGGACTTCAGTTGTGAAGAAAGAACAACAAGCTCAGTGAGCTGAGAAAAAGAAAAAAAGGATCGATATGGGTGTTTCGTCAAAATGGCTAACTTTGAGTCTTCTTGTCCTCTGCATCGCTCTCCATCTGAGTGCAATTGCTTTTGGGGATGACAAGCTCGACAAGGCTAGATTCCGTGATGGTGATTGCCGATGGGGACGAGGACGTTGCGGTGATCGTTTTCCTGGTCTTGGCCCTCGGTTTGGGGGTCGTAGAGGTGGCGGCTTTGGTGGCAGAGCCGGCGGGGGAGGAGGCTTTGGTGGTGGTGGAGGTGGAGGAGTTGGTGGAGGCTCTGGCAGTGGCGGAGGATTCGGTGCAGGAGGTGGTGTTGGTGGTGGCGCTGGAGGAGGAGTTGGAGGAGGAGGCGGCTTTGGCGGCGGTGGAGGTGGTGGTGTTGGAGGTGGGTCAGGCCATGGTGGAGGGTTTGGAGCTGGGGGAGGTGTAGGTGGTGGTGCTGGAGGGGGAGCTGGTGGTGGTGCCGGTGGAGGGGGTGGTGCCGGTGGTGGTTCAGGTCATGGAGGGGGTTTTGGAGCTGGAGGAGGTGTAGGTGGTGGTGCCGGAGGTGGCGTTGGTGGTGGCGGCGGCTTCGGTGGTGGAGGAGGAGGAGGTGTTGGAGGCGGCTCAGGTCACGGAGGAGGGTTCGGAGCAGGAGGTGGTGCTGGAGCTGGAGGAGGTGGAGGTGGTGGCGGTGGTGGAGGTGGTGGCGGCGGTGCTGGTGGTGGTTCAGGTCAAGGTGGAGGTTTTGGAGCTGGAGGTGGTGCTGGAGGAGGACTAGGGGGTGGCGGTGGTGGAGGATCAGGTCACGGTGGTGGATTTGGTGCTGGTGGAGGTGTAGGAGGTGGCGGTGGCCGTGGTGGAGGATTTGGAGTTGGAATTGGAATTGGCATTGGAGTTGGAGTTGGTGCCGGTGCCGGTGCTGGCAATGGATCCGGCAGTGGCTCTGGCAGCGGAGATGGTGGACATTAGAATACCATGCACTAAACTGTAATACAAAAATTGAGAGTTTTTCTGTGTACGTAGCTTATATCATTGGGTATTGAGATAGCATTGTAAGAGGACTTTGCATCATTTGCTACTACGTATTGGGATTTGCCAAATAAAAAACAAAGGCAACTGCATCTTTGTGGTTTCATTGGCAAAACAAAGCTCAAATTGCGATTTTTGTTATTTTAACAATATTTAATACTAGAATTCAAAATTTTTCTTTTCATTTCTTTGATATTTGATCTAAACCACAAAAAATTTGGAACATTTTAGCTAAACGACTAAATGCTATCCGAATATCCCAGGAAAAAAAAAAAAAAAAAAAGAAAGCAAGAAAGAAAAAAGAAGATTATCTTGAATTCTAGATCTTTAAAACTAATAGATGCTCGATTGGTTGTGTTACAAAAGCTATAAAGCTAAATAGTTGTCGTCTTAGAATGAAGGGGATTTTTCAAAAATAGTTGGCAGGACGGATCTATCATCTATGTGTACCTATTTACTCAATCCGATCTATATGAGGACTACACTTTTCATTTTATTAACCTGCTGTTTGGTAGTTATGAATAGTATAAAGTTCTCATATGCTCTAGTAAAAAAAAAAAGTAAAGCTTCACATACTAGAGTAAAAAAATAATTTTAACCAATTATTTCTACCACTATACCAAACATCGTATTAATAAAGATATTTCTGACAATGAAAGTTTTTGCTTGCGCTATACTTTGTATTTAAAGGTGTTTTTGGTGAACTTAAATGCTGTCCATCCACCATATACCATCAAGATATTGTAGTCGACACATCCCTTCGCAACTTGAACAAATAATTTCCGCTACTCAATTTTCTTAACTTTTCTTTGGATCTCTCTCTTGCTAGGAAAAGGATCGTGGCCGCAGACTAATTATTTGGTTTAGGGGTGACTAATTATTGAGTTATGAAACAACTAATCTGCAAAGATGAGAAAATGGTTGATGCAATCTATATTGGGAAAAAATTATGTAGCAATTGGGATCCATATTTTTGGCTGGAAGACAATTACTATAGAAGAAAAGTCAAATTTAATTTGTATTTTTTGTTGGAAGACAATTTTTTTTGAAGTGAAAGCAGAAAATATTTTTAAGCACTAAACAAGTCACTGCGTACATAGCCACTAATAAAAGACGTTAAAGAAGTAGGCTATTAAACATTACAAAAGTTAACGAAGCCTGATTAATTAACTAACCTGTAGGCTATATAATTCCCATCGCGAGAAGTGTAGCAACAAGAACCACCAGTTTCATCGAAAATACTTCTGACATTTCAACAACATTGGCCTCTACCGACCGAATATCAGGACTTTCCATAGCATGAATAACGTTAACTTTATCGGATTTCATAGTGCAATCTTCAAAGCCTCGACGCCTAGCAAAAATCGCTCCTTCTCTTATGCCAAACACTTTGCTGGATATGCAGAAAACCGACCCAAGATTCTCACTAACACCTAGCAAAATCCGGCTTCTTGTCTTATGGTCAAATTTTATTCTTAACAACTTTACAATTAGGAAGGTTTAATTTTATAATAGTTGATCTAAGAAAGTCAAGTTTCGTTTTGGCTTAAGTATTGAGTTGAGTAAGTTTCGATTTTATTTGTTAGTTTGCAAAGTTTGTTATTTATTTAATTTTATTTGTAGTCTATTTGGTAAAATTAGATATAAATAGAGTTAATGAGACAGTTAGCCCAGTTATATTTTTTAAATTAAAATATGACTCTAATTTAAAAAATTCTACAAATGTCTCATAATGATATCATTAAAATTATTTATACGTAATTATATAGTACAAAATGTAATATCATTAGAATAATTACTATATCATTAAAGACATTTTTAAGATATTTTAAATATTGTGTTAGATTTTAATTTCACAATAATAATTTAGACGCGTATTGTAATTTTTTCATATAAATATTGTTGTGAATAGTTTTGAGAACCCAATGGCCGCAGTTTGAAGGCCACTGGAGTCCACAGATGTAAGGCCAACATAGAGGTCGAGACTATATAACAGACGAGGTTTGTTTGCCTCTTTAGACGTATGAGGTTTAACCGGTGAGCTTGAAGTTGAGGCAAACCAAATTCAACAAATGGTTTCATTTAAATTAAGAGGAGAAAATGTCGGATTTTCTACGTCCTAGAATCACGCCATTTACAGAGAAAAAGAGATAAAGGGATAAAGGGAAACAATCCCAATATAAATGTGAATGTGATACATTCCTTGAATTTATTAATTATTTTATTTTATTTATTTGAATTAATTATAAAGGGCTATAAATAAGAGATTGAACCTCAAAATTTGCCCGTAAGTATCATATTCGACATTAGTACATGTAACTTCTTAAAGAATAGTGAATTTTTTCTTCTCTCTCAAAGCATACGTAACTCTTCGACAGAGTGAACCACTATAAATCTTTTATACCCTTTAATATTTTGCACTTATTTTAATGCATATTTCGACAGAGATTTACACCATGGTACAAATTAATTTTTGAGAGATTTGTTCGTGAATTTTTACCACAGTAAATATGTTACTCTCATTAAATGTAAGAAGGTGAAATTTTTATGAATGACGTTAGAGTGCTTGCTCTCGTTTCTTTTTCAATTTTCGGTGTTATTTGTGAATCAATGAATTTTGATGCCCATTTTTTTATTTTGTGTGAAATTATAAATTAACGAATTTTAAAGCGGTATTCCTAACATTTTACATGAATCAATAAATTTACTGTTTTGTCCTCTTTATTTTTTCTACTTATAGGTCTGGATTCTACAACGGTGGCCGTAATCCAATTTGTTCTTCAGTCTTACATCATTTATGCTTCCGCCACATCAGTAGTATTTTAGCAGAGATATTTTAAATCACAAAAGAACAAGTAGGGAAGAACGTGAATTGTTTTAACATTGGCACTATATATAAATTACGTCTATGCAATCGCGTGTCGGCTGAGACTTTCATGACTACCTTCGTTATATATTCACATGCAAATTGTCTTCAGTTTGATATATTGATATATTGATTATATGCACATCAGTGTCATATATAAAAAATCCAAATATAAGCTGCAAAAAATGGTGAATACTATTTGTTTCTCCACTCTGTTATAAAGAAAATATATATTCTTTAAAATTTTATGCGTGTTAGGAAAGATATGTGAATGTAATATGCTCTCATACAGACAGACTTGATGCTTGATTAAAGATTTCTCATCATTATAAAGATAAAAACATGCACATAACTTGTAAAAATCAACATCA